>JBBPSD010000007.1:0-129915 GCA_038093415.1 Xerocomellus chrysenteron
TGAAAACGTAATGTTTTTGACGACGGTTTTTGCAGGCTGACCCAGCATCAAATGAATGGAATTACCTGATGGTTACCGCATTTGGGAGGGCCCGACCCATGGTTTTCCTCTTTTTCGCTAACAGATGTGGCACCTGAGAGGACCATCGGCGACCCGCCAAGCATATCCCATACGGAATCTAGCGACTGGCCAGGTTCATCAGCGGAATGCCTTTGAATTGCAAAAGGAAAAGGATATGATATTGCATGTGCTGAGACTATGAAAACAGAGTGGCTCGATGCATCGAAACATCTCACTTTACTGACAACAAGTGCGAGATCAGTCCGTCTGGCGGTCCGTCACCATCCCTCCTTCGGTAGACCATTTTTTCTCCAGCCCACTGCTAGAGCGGGGACCCGGTGACAACAATAGCTCCCCTCAGGGGAGTCAAGGCCAAACAATCTCCCCTTCCCAAAACGGGGCGGAGTGATCAGCTGACCACAACAAGGGTGAGTTGTCTCATAAAACTCGGCGCAGGCTCCTCCTTGCTTGTTCCGTCGCGTGAATTCGTACAGTATTCGTCAAGAATCGGTTCGTTCGGTCGTTATATCGTTCCTGCGGTCGTAGCAAGGTGGGCAAGCATCCACGGACGATGTAGAGTCGCGTGAAGGTAACGAGTGTGTGATAGTGCTGAATGGTATTCGAGAAGGGTGCGATGTGTGAGTGATGATAAAAGGAAATTGAACCGGGAAAGGAGGCAAGGGAGATTGTGCGAATGTGAACTCGATCCACTGGGGATAGTGCTGGTCGGAAAGAACGGGGCGGAAAAGAAGTCGATGGGCTTATCAATCAACAAGATGCGGCGATAATAAGCGCGCGCTCCCGGATCGACAAGATAAGACTTGTGCAGCCTGCCAGTAACATCGAGTCGTTGACAGCGGAGTGGAGATGGGGGAAAGGGGGGGAAGAAGTTTTGAACGTGGTTTCGCGCACCGCGCTGTGCGACCAGCGCTGCAAGCTCGACAAGTCTTGTTCGAGTATGGTTTGTCGCGCATCTCCCTTGGTTTCGCCCAAAGCAGGAATACAAAAAAAAATACAGAGTGTGCAATGAGGCAAGAATGTTAAGAGAAACAAAGAAAACGAGGATGAAAAAAAGGAACAACGTCCGTTATAGCAGCGCGTTTGATTTGGATCCAATTCAGTACCCTTCCGATGTGGCTGGACTGCGAGAGTCCTCCCGCGGAGGCTCCTGTCCTTGCACGTGAGCGAGAGAGTGGCTCGGCATCCCTGGTTCGGGCGGAGGCGACAATGGCCTGCTATCAACGCCGTGCATGTTATTGGCAGGCGGGGGTGAGTTTGTGACACCGAGCGAAATTTTTTCGTTAACAGCACGCAACCGTTGAACTTCCTGTTCCAGCACGAGGAGACGAGCCTGCATCTCCTGTGTGGACTTTTCAAGGAAGATGATATGGTTGGTCGCTAAAGAAAGACACGGATGAGACGAAGACTATCAACGCCGCCAACGAGACCCACCTCGCTCGAGCAGCGAAACCTTGCTGCTCTTCTGGTTTGAAACGGGGAGGACGTCTTTCAATTTCGCATAGCCGTCGCGTAATTCGTCTCTTCGCCTCTGCTCAGCCTCGATCCTTTGCCGCCGCGTCGCTTCTTTTCGAGAGTGAGCGAGGTTCTCAACAAAGGTAGCACCCATATCTTCGTCGTCTGAGTCGTTTAAGGAGCGGCCACGACCACGTCTGCCAGAAGAGCTTGTCGTTGGGGAAGGAGTCGGGTTGTAACGTAGAGATGTGCGATGTACTAAGCTGGTTCCTCTGGACGATGAAGGGGAGCCAGTCCCGCTGCTGTTTCTCGAATGGTGGTAGATGCCGTCAGATGTGTCTGATCCTGAAATGGGAGGGGACAAGGGATCATACATGTGAGGGGAGGGCGGAGGGGGAGAGCCTGCAGGCAGGGCCATGGACACATGTTGCGGCGATGAAGTGTACACGGGTGGCGGCGGATATTGATGCGTGGACATGAGGCTGAGATTATGGAACTGCAGGCTCTGATGGAGGTCTGGGGCGGAGAGATGACCTACATACAATGTACACGAGCCCGTTATCAGATCAACATGAGGCTAAGGCGAGTAAAAAACACGAGGAAGTGCACCCACGCGGATGAGTGGCAGGATGCTGAAGCGGATAAGAGTGCTGGTGGTGCATTTGGTGGTTGTATGCGAGAGAGTAAGAGTTTTCGTGCTCGGCAGGATAATAGCCATAAGGCCCCGTCTGACCGAGATTTGTGTTGTGATCATCGGGGATATGCTGGTTGTGCTGTTGGTGTTGATCCATCGTCTGCGGGTCGTGGGTGGGTCGTGGACTCAAATGAAAAAGGGTAACTATGATATCGTGCACGCAATGCGATAAAAGGTAAGAAACGGGGTCGAAGAAAAGAAGAAGCCAGGAAACAAGGACAACGGGGTGACCAAGGTCGTACCAGAACCAAACCATGGGGAGGCCATTGTCCCCGGTCTGCCACTTCTCACGCATGCTTGTGTCCTCGAGAGTGCAAATAAAATCATCACTCGTACTACCTCGAGGCTGCCCTCGTGTCCATCACTGAAATGCTGATCACAATGTCCAGGTCGATCGAATTCCGTCCTCGTCTCCATCATTCCACCCAACCATCCCACCCTGATCCAGCCCCATCCCACAGATCGTTCCCATCGATTAAGAACTGATAGACCAATGTCTGGATGCCAACCACGTCTTCTCGAAAGACCCGGAAAGTCTTGTGCCATATCGAGAATCGAGAGAAAATGAAATACGAGCGACCAATGGCCTACGCGATCCCTCAATCATGGAAAGGGGGGTTAACCGGCGGAGTCACGATGGTAGAAGAGATATATGCAGAATTTCGGGACACACCTATAGGAGATGGGCGTTGGGCAAAGGTCACGAGTGGCATGTAGGTCCGAGATTACGATCCAAGTGAAAGAGGAGAAAACGTAAAGCCCTCTATTTAAATTATCCTGTCTGAAGATATTGGGCGCATGGGAAAGGCTCGATGGGAGACTCCAAACACGGGCCGGAATCCTTGGGGTACGTCGGTTGCCAACGCACTCGTCGTGATGGAGGATGGAACGTCAGTTTGTCTGAGACTAAACACCTTGTTGCGTTGCCCCAATGAACAACGAAAACCTACAATGTTTACCCTCGGACATGGAGTGGGGACAAACTCCCGTACAAAGGTCACGTGAGCGGTACTCGCTTGAAATCGTTTCTTCAGAGCTCGTCGTCGTTGACGTTGAGCTCAGCACGTCGACGAACAATTGGCACCGACCGGGGCCACCACCGACGATACACGACCCACATTTTATGTCCATACCCGCTCCGGTTCCTCGAGGTGCGTCCCTCTTTCCGTCCTATTGTCATGACCTCAACACCATGGGCGCCGGTTCAGGATCCTCTGTGCGTCACGGCTTGAATCGTTTGTTGGATCAGCATATCCTTGAAGCACTGGATCCGTCTGCCACCGACGGACCCCACTTGCCATGCAATCACAACGAAACTCCGCGCACTCCCAGAGTCCAGCACCGGGACCGGGGTGGGCTCCTCCACGCGCACCTCTTCCACCCCATCGGCTTGCAAAGCTCGCCAACGCTCTTGGTGTATCTACCCCGTTGCCCGCGATGACCTTGTCTGCTTCATTATCATCTTCCTCTCAAACTCATTTAGGCAATTCGTCATCCCCATCAAATACTGATCTCCCCTGGCGCTCCGTGACGCCATCTACTGCAACTACCCTTAACTTAGTATCTCCGGCTCAATCCAAATATCTCTTACACGTAATACCCCCAGTGCACCTCCCTCATGATGCTGACACCTCCGACTCCACGGACCTCGCCTCTCCATCGACCGCGTCTGGGTATCATACCCGGTTCCGCCGCGGAACTCTCGTGGCACTACAGTCTACGCTCCACGCGCAGCTCGTCGTTATCGCCAGGGAATATGCTTTACCAAGCACCATTGGAATCGTCCTTTACCTCGTGACTGCTTCTCCGCAGAACGGTCCTCTACCTTCTTCTCTAACCTCCGGCGACGCCGGCGGAGGAACACCAGGTCCAAGGTTGTCAGAGGTGATATGGAAACACATTTGGACAAGAGTGCTTCGCGCGGAACGAGAGGAGGTCATCGCCTTATCTCGAAGTGGGACCCCCAATCCTTTAGGTCTTGGTCTTACTGTGGAGCCCAACGCTCCTTCGCAATCCTTACGGCCTTTGGTTACTCCGACGCGAACTGAGCATCCACGTCCCCTCGCATATCCCATCACCCCCTCCACCTCTACCTCGACCGCGTCGTCTGTGTCGGATATCCGGTCTCACGAAAAGTCGCATTCAGAACCAAATGCTCCAGACACCTCCCGCTCATCAGATCACGGGGCTCCTGATATCGAGCTATCCGGTTTGAATTCACCTTCCATCATACCGATCCTTGCCAAGGTAGAGTTTGACATTGACAGACGAAAAGCTACTTGGTATGAGCCCTGGGTGCGAAGTCGACGTATGAAAAGGACGGAGAGTTGTTCCCGTCATCCCACTGATTCTCGGTCACGTACTATTGACTCGAGCAGCTCAGCGGACGAGAAGCGAGCTCCTTACGACCTCAAATTGGTGCAGAGAATGCAGAAACCACCATTTTTGCGGTCTCAGGATGACTCCGATGATGTGGAACAGCCCAATAATGGGGGGTATGCACCTCTCTCAGAATCTCCGGACGCCGATGCAGCTGCACGCACGACTTCTACTATGGGGCATGACCCACTCGGGGATGTGTTTGGTACCGATGCTGAGACCTGGACAGAAATTCATGCTGAATCAGACGGGGTGAGACGGAAGGCCAATAATCTTAACGTGGTAGAGCTCGCATTGGATGCAACGTCACTCACCACTCTTCCCGAACAGAGACAAGAGGAAGAGGAAGGTGGTGAAGCAGACGATGTCGACGAAGTTCAGGATATCATGCGACGAATGTCACGGCCCTCTCTCAGTGTATCGATTCCAAATCCCGCAGAATTCAAACGGAGGTCGTCACCTTCCACTGCTGTTGGAAAGCGACCTATGCCCCCGCCTTTGGTCCTTGTTCCCAAATCACCAACCAGCAACTTGATAGAGGGAGTGACGGACACTTCAGATTTCCGCAACAAGGAGGGTTTGTCTCTCGAGTTAGAACAAGAGTATCAGCGATCGCGGAACCATGGGGAAGAGAAACGAGTGGGCACCGTGTTTGAAGACCTGGACCTTGGTTTGGATCTGGGGGACGATGACGAAGAGGTTTGGCACTTATCCCTTTGCTTTGCCTCTTGGCCTGACCACTCGTTACTGCAGTACGACGAGAATGACCCTAACGACCGACGGCGAAGTCATTATCTCATGAAAGCAAAATTGGATGAGATCGAAAAGGCAAGCGTTTTCAAGGTGCTAGCTGGCGTACCCTGACAAGCGATTTTAGACCCTTGCTCAATTCTCACCTCAGCAATTGAAGACGGCAATTCTGGATGAGGATTCGACGATAATACATCACCGCAACCTCTCAACTGCATCGCAGTCGCGAACACCAGCCGAGTACGTATTATCTCTGACCATTTCTTGCCGTATCTCAAGGCTCCAGAAGACCATCTGCGAGTCCCTTACATAAAGCATGGCCATCCGTCCCTTATGCCTCGGTGACCAAGACAGCCAACGGTTCTCCTACACAACCTGCGAATCTCCCCCCTTCACCACCAAGACTGGCTTTGAATGGCGTTACCACTGGTGCTCCCAAGGCCTTCATGCCCGCATCTAGCCCTTCATCTACTGTACTGACGGAAAGCCAATTGCGACGCCGAGAACTCGAACAAGCCACGTACCCAGCAACGATGCCTTCCCCTTCCCGCCAAATAAACACCGTCTCTGATTCCCCAATTCCGCTCTCGCCAGATCCATTTGGTCGTCACCCATCTATCTATGAAGTTGACTCGGCTCCCATGCATAGCTATTGGGATCCTGTGGCGCAAAAGTTCTCTCATGAACCTCCCGGCTCAAGACCATCAATAGACGAAGGTCCATGGTCACTCAACTCGGCGACTCCCTCAAGCCGCTTTTCTGCTGACTCGTCGGGTATAATGGACGAGGACGACAGAACCACCAAGTCGACTGCACCACTTGTCAGTGTGAAAGGTCTGAAGAAGTTGTGGCGCAAGAGTAAACCATCATCTAGTACTCTGCCTCAACCACTGACACCTGGACGGGCTTCCTTCCGGCTCTCCAGTTCCCCGCACCCACCCACCCCCACTGACCAACTCATGACACCACCTGTTCCGAACGCGATCACGAGAGGTTCGAATGGAAAGGTGCATGTGGGCCAGCTGCAGTTTGATCAGGAATCGTCATATCCGTCGTACCCGTCAAGACCCTCCCTTTCAGGCTCTCGACCAAATTCTCCAGCTATCCTCCTAAATGCTCCACCTCTAGAGAAACCAGGCATTCGCAAATCCATACTGAAATCTTGGAAGTCTGTCGCTGGTGGGGGGCCACAGCAGTCAACGAATGGGTTCGAGCCTCGAAAGAGCACTGAGCGACCTGTCTCCAATGAGACGATCAAGGCGCGACGACCAAGTGTCCTAGATGGTAGTATACCACCCAGTCCTCGACTTCCAGAGCAGTATCTTCCATCAAACCACGTTCGAACTGGGAGCAACTTCCTCGAGCGCCGGAAGTCTGTGACGCGGTCAAGGATGGGTCCGGGTCATCACTCATCAGCATCACACGACCTATTATCGTCGATCTTACCTGTACGGTCCCCGGTCATCATGCAAGCACCAGGGTCTGCATCTTCATCTCAATCACAGTTATCGGCTCTTTCTCGAGACTCAAGCCTTGAGACGTCCCACTTCGAGGTCGTCCCCTCCCAAAAGTCCATCCAAATCTGACATACCCGTACATGATGCTCGACCACGAGTAGTCTTTCATATTTGGTTTGCCCTTGTTTAATCTATTTACCATACATTTGGCGGAACGCGGCCAGCGTTATTGCAAGATCACACCCGCTGACATTTCCCGATGATTGGACGTTGATAATTTTCTAGGTCAATTCCTTCACCTCGTACCTCCCATAACATCTCTCCATCTCAGCTAGTTTTGTCTTGCTTGCTTTGCTCGTCTGCTATTTGATTATTTTTGTATATTCTCATCTTTTTGATTCACAACATCCGCTTCCCTGAGTGCATGCCTGACGCGTGCCCAGGTCCTGCACGCCACATGCACCGCCCAAGATAACTTCCGTGTCCGAGCCATCACTGGCAGGCCGCCGACAATGTGCCAGGCCCGCAGGGTGGTACTCCCCTGACACTTTGCGCGCGGCCTCTGCTCGGAGACTGGAAATCCATTGGTCAGTGATGACATCATCGGTCGAGCCTAGTATTGTCACGTAATGTTTTTGATGAGTTCTTTGCACGACTTGTGAGCTCTGACTGGTTGGTCACTTCACAGATATGAGTCAGGGAATTACCTGATGGCCTAACCATAAAAGTAAATGGCAACACTTGTGCATAGTGTACGCTCGCCCGGCGGTCCCGGCTGCGCGGCTTAATGCAAGCCTTGAGGCCGTCCAACTGTGAATGCACGAATTGCCATGCTCCCGATTTGAAAAACAGAGCCTTCTGGGTGACCTCTACCGCTCACTTACTTCCCTACCCTGCTGAATTTCTTCTGAACTTGGCACCCATTCATTGCCATTACTCGGATGCTACTGACTTCACTAGCTGTGCTCTTGGGGGCGTTGTTGGTATATCGTGGGGCGTACGCAACGGCTACTGGCCCGCAGCTTTGGGCCTCAAACTTGAACGCAGCGTCAATTGACCTGTCTGCAGTCTGTCTAGAAATTGCATCGTCAGTCTCATTAGCTTCTGGGGTATTCTTCAATGGTTCGAAATTTTGCAGTCACCATGATGCATGATTGACACGCATGTTCGACAGGAACAGAACCATATCCCCAAGACATTAGCCATTTCGCTGTTTCGAGTACTCAAGAGGCTGCATGTTCCTTTGAGCCTGGTACGGCTGAAGATGTTGGTATTGCTGTACGTGTGATGTCTGCGCTGAGGTCATCCACCAAGTCCTCTAATGCGCGTGCCCCGTATTCAAAAGCTTCAAATCTTGGGAAGGACTGGTTGCCCCTTCGCCGTCAGTTTGAGAAGCTACTTTTGCTTGTTGTCCATGCCACTCACCCCTAAACAATGCTACAAAGGTCAAGGGCGGTGGCCACACCTTGAACCCAGGTTTCTCCTCTACTTCCGGCGTGCAAATCGCGATGTCCCGTTTCGCAAACGTAACGTATGATCCTACTTCCCAAACGGCTACGATAGGGGCTGGCTCGATTTGGGATGACGTCTACGCCACTCTGGAGTTATTCGGAGTTAATGTCGCGGGGGGTCGGGTCTCGGGTATTGGTGTGGCGGGATTCACGCTTGGTGGAGGTAAGTTGGCCAGTTCGTGTATGCTTGGTAGCGTCAATTTGATGGTCATCACATGGTCGCAACGCGGTGACTAGGGTACTCTTGGCATGCGAACCAATATGGTTTGGCCATCGACACCGTGGATGCATTTCAGCTCGTATTGCCCAACGGTACCGTAACGGATGTCACCGCCTCCCAGGCGGATCTATTCTTTGCGTTGAAGGTATGTTTTCCTGTGCCTCCGATCGTTCATTGAGCGTTAACACTATCTACAGGGTGGATTCAACAACTTCGTAAGCACACGTACATTCGGTAAGGACTTCGGCGCTCAATCTGCGCGACGCAGGGGATCGTGACCCAGTTCACCTTCAAGGCATTCCCACAAACGCAAGTCTGGGTAAGCGATATCCGCTCTTCATTGATCGGTTGCTTGATGACATGTTCGGCTGCTTCCGCTGACAGGGCGGTACCATCACTTATGACATGTCTCAAGCCGATCAGTTAACAAAAGCAACCGCTGAGTTTGCAGCAAATAATACGGATCCAAAGGCAAACGTTCTCACTTCATATGGGTACTTCCAGGGAGGAGGCGTGAGCGAGGTATGCATCCAATTCCGATCACGCGTGATTTGGCCCTCCACATGGAACCCATTAATGGGTTCCATATGGCGAGTGGCAGCTCGGCGTGAAGGCTGAAATTGACAATGATCGATAGGGAGTCAATGTGGCGATTTTGTTCTATGATGCCCCGTCCCCGCCTGCTGGTCTATTCGATGCCTTTCTGACCAACAACAGCGACACGGAGGTCTTCACTCGATCATTCCTGTCGCTTGTGCAATCTTCGAACGCAAATTCGACCTGGGGTTTACGGTGAGGTTACCCAACATCTTACTAGGCTTTTGGTTGTCGGGTTAACCCTTGGTCTGTGCAGATCAGCGTTCAACACTATATCTGTGCTCGCATACCCCGAAGATTTTTTGAAGTCTATGCTGAACCAAAGCACTGTGAGTTCGTGCATACTGGCATCTCTTTGGATACTCACCCTTCATCCGGCTATTATAGACTTGGGGAGCCGAACTTCCCCTGGATTATGGATACGTCTCGTTCAACGTTGAACCAATCCTTCCCAGTGTTTACAACCACACCACATCGCCGTCCGCGTGGCCCGGCTCGAGGGCGCTTCCGTTCTCACCCCTCAGTATTGTCTTCGGATGGACTGGTAATGGAACGACGGATGACGTGATAATCGAAGGAATCAAGCAGAGCGCAGTCAACCTCCAGGCGAACGCAGCACCAGAATCGGAACAACTATCTCTCTACGGAAATTATGCCCTTGCCGATACGCCCCTCGAGGCGATATACGGGGTGAATGTAGAAAGGCTGACGAGTATCAAGAAGGAGGTGGATCCCGAAAATGTGATGGGACTCGCAGGCGGGTTCAAGTTCTGAGTGTTTACTTTAAGGCTGGTCAAGGCTTGGACCTCTCCATTTAGCACTATGATATCGTATCGTTAGTCGACCGTACTCTAGGATGTACTTATTGCCACTAGCTGGCGCACAGACTCTTTCTCTACATAGATATCTAGTTTTAATTGATAGATATATGTATATGCCACGAGGCGAAATCCGGAAAATGGTTCAACAAACAGGTCCAGAGTCGAGTCACAGGAGAGTAACCTCACGAAGAATTTAATTTGATACGTTGGAGCGAAGGAGAACTCCAGGTTTGATGATGAAAGTTGAGCGTTGCTGCTACGAACGAGCACAGGACCTTCAACACGACTCGCAAGGATAACGTCGATCAGGACCGCATGCATCGTGGTTAATCTCTTGCTGGGGGCTGTTAGGAAGCCCAAGTTGATCAAAAGTCTTGCTTTGACGGAACGTAGTGATCCCAGTGACTCGGAGTTCATTCTAGCGGGGGTTCGACGAATCAGCTGCAGACCAAGGACATGACGCGTGTGAGCGACGAGGCGACAAGGAGGTCCCTGTTGACATCCTCCGACTCGATCCAACCTAAAGTGGGCAATCCATGCACACGGCATCCTCACACATCAGTCACCATGCGCGTGCGGGATGCGACCAAGGGCAAAACGAAGCCAACGACGACGATGCGGGGGTTGAAAAACCAGCGTCTCGTGCGCTCCCACGAGCTTTCAGCGCCATTGAAGTTCCAACCCACTCAGGGGTCCGAGTTCACTTCCCTGGCCCTCGAATCACTCAAATAAGTTTGGAATCCCAGTCATTGATCTGAACCGCCTGCCGTCCGCCTGCCGGTCCGCATGCGTGATACCCAGGACCCGCGTGCGTCTTAGGGTTTGTCCAGGGAGACCCTGGGTTCCCAAACGCCGACCGAATCACTTCTTTCCACTCTGTACCCCTAGCTCGGGTCGTGCCTTACGATGCTCTCGCTCTCACTCGACCACCTCCCACGACCAAAGCCTGTTGGAACGTTCCGTGGTCACAGCGAGATCGTCTGGTCCGTTGTCTTCCTCCCAAACGGGAAGGAGCTCGTCAGCGCCTCCAACGACGGCTCCATTCGTCTCTGGAACCTCGACCACGCATCCGAAGTAATTCTGGGGAGCAGCAATGGCGCGGTTTTTTGTCTCGCCTTATTCCCAGATGGAAAACGACTCGCTAGCGGTGGTCTTGATAGGTCCGTCAACGTCTGGGACGTCGACGTCCTGGAGGCAGTTGACGGGCCTTGGAAAGGCCACACAAGCAGTGTCAGATATCTTGACATTTCAAGCGACTGCCGTTACTTGGCTAGTGGATCATTCGATCACAACGTTAACATCTGGAATACCGAAAGCGGACGAATCGTGCGCGACGAAGCCAGCCTAAACGGCGACGGGGAGATCAACTGCGTCAAATTCTCGAAGAAGGACCGCAGACTACTCACGGGGTCAAAGGATGGTTGTCTCCGCATCTGGAATTGGGAGTCGGGGAAGTTGCTCGTCGGACCAATGAAGGCAGACGAGGTGCCAGTCTGGGCAGTTGCCTGGTCACGAGATGAGACCCAGATCCTTTCCGGCTCAAGTGATGGTGTACTTCGTCGGTGGCATGCCTCGACAGGCCGCATTATCGGCGAGCCCGTGCACGCGCACAAGAGCATCATATACTCCTTGTCCGTCTCGCACAACGGCGGTTGCCTGGCGAGTGCGTCCAGCGATAACACCGTCAAAATATGGAACGCCACCACATTCGAACAGATGGCAACTTTCGCGCACCCTGACGAAGTCAATTGCATTTCCTTCTCAACCGACGACCGACTCCTAGCCACTGCATGCAGCGACTCCTTGATTTATATTTGGGAGTTGCCCCAAGCCAGCTTGGATTCGGGTCTTGTGATAGATAAGGAGTGTGAAGGTGCATCGCTACTTGAGGTAAGCCTTACCGAGTCCGGTGATGACAAGTACTATAGTGAACTCCTGTCAGCGCCTGACGGTAATTCCATCGGAAGGCCACGTTGCGGAGGATAGAAGAGGCCCTCGAAGGAACAAGGAAATGTTGAAGGAGATCTTGGGTGTACGTATATCCCATATTCATGTTCTTCGATTGGTTTCGGCGAGGTCCTGAGTCTCATACCAGACGCAAACCTCACCCCTCTCTCTTGAGAGCACAGACCTCGACAGAGAGAGGCCAGTAGAAGATGCGGTACCCAC
This sequence comes from Xerocomellus chrysenteron, assembly GCA_038093415.1. Taxonomy (NCBI): domain Eukaryota; kingdom Fungi; phylum Basidiomycota; class Agaricomycetes; order Boletales; family Boletaceae; genus Xerocomellus; species Xerocomellus chrysenteron. Next base: position 12,132 of record JBBPSD010000007.1, read on the forward strand.
CGTGGTAGAGAAGAAGCGCACGGGCAGCTTTAGCCTCGCACGCAGTCGCGGCCAATCCCGGGCGGATAGTGTCAACAATGCGCAAGAGCCAAAGAAACCGAGACGCAAACTATCACAGATATTCAAGTCGGCGATTGCAAAATCGCGCAAGGTATCCCCAGTCCTTGTACGGGAAACTTGCCTTTTGTAACATTCTCTCTACAGTTCATATTCAAACTGTGGTGATATTTCGGCAGACTTCTATGCAAGAGTGGGACCATTGGCGTATCAAGCCTCTCGAAGGCCGGAAAGTATATTTTTGGACAATCGGCCCACGTATCGTTCTTGGTTTGTGTTTCTTCGAGTATTTGCGTGTCATGTTTGGACGTGTGTTGGTGTTTGCCTCCGTACAAGTGCATCGATGGCCAGAAGCACTACAACGGTGGACGTAATAGCAACGTGGACACACGCCTCAGCGCTCAGCCCGGTGTGAGGTAGTCCCATAGACGTCCGAACTGGTTTTGGTACTGCTTGAACTACTGCACCCGCAGAGCACGCCGCGCAAGGCGTATGGTTACAACTGTGATGTCACGTCAGTAGGGATTACATTAATATCAGCCCATGTCACACAGTGACAGGTCTATCCGTCCATCGTACGTCTGACCACATCAGTATCCAGGGTCGACCACCGAGTTCGCAATCTCAGGTGCAATTTGCTGCATTCTGCTCTCGATGAGAGTGTTCAACATCGTCTGCATCATGGGGCTAGGATCGGCAGGGAAAAGAGACGATAGTCGGCGTACCATACGTTCTTCCCCAAGCAACTGACCAAAATCTGCCAGCCGAACTTCAGGGGACAAGTCCAGGATGGTTTCGAGTGATCTCTCGTACAACATCACGAATGCTGCGAACGCATTCATGCCATGCACTCCGGCAAGGTCTGACTCTCCCTGAGATAGATCCACATCAATGGCACGTGCACAGAAATCCCTGCAAACAGGATCGAAAGACTCACTTCTCGTTCTTCTTCTTCTAACCATTCTCTTTCATCCCAGAGTACCCCATGGCCACGTTCTTTTGAAATTGCACATGCTTCCTCGCCGAAGCACCTCACGAACTTGGCGGCTTCTTCGGTATCGTTCGCGAACGCCCAGGTAACCGTACAGTGTGGGTTCATAGTACCGCAACCTTCTGAAATCCCCAGGTTTCGCCTGAGCTTCTTGATAGCCTTGCATATCGGGGGAGTATAAGCGTATGGCACCGGTCTGGCATCTTGTGAATGGTCGGCCCTATAACTGTGTGCGCTGGGGAACGCCTCGAGAACAACGAGGAGGTTTAAGTAACGCCATGATTCGCGAGAGATTCGTTCGACGGCAGAATCGACATGTGCTGGCAGCGCGAATAGGGGCATGAACAGCACGCCATAATCCGGATCAATGATGATATCAGTGCCACCGAGGTTATATCGTTCAACGAGGACAACTCGGCAATGATGACCCTGCAGCTCACGGACCAATGCGCGCTTCTGAATTAGGGCCATAGAAGCGAGGTAACGGTGGACTGCTGCGGCAGGAATCCAGTGCTCGGGAAGACGAACCGTGTGCCGATCGAACACGTCATCTGGAGCAACTCGCGGAAGTATTTGTTCGGGAACGTCTAGCGCTTGGTGGGGCTTCGGTGTATCGTTCCGGGTCTCGGAATGCTCCAAGGTACGACTCGACGTGGCTTGATTGCGAAGGCCGATGAATGTACAGAACAAATCCTTCGATGATGGAACAGGATTGTCCAGTTTGCGCCGCTTAGTTACCCTCGAGTTTGTCTGTTCGCATTCGCTTGTTGAAACAAGATGATCCCCGGGATGCTTGACACGGTGTGCGCTCGGAGTTAGCGGAGGTACATCCTGCACCCCCGAATTCGTGAGATCGTCTGAGGGTCCCAATAGCTGACTTTGCGACGCAAACGAGAGTGGTTCGAAAGGCGGTGCTTCTGATTCAGGGAATTCAAAATAACCACTCCAGTCGTATTGGGTCGCCAGGGGATCAGGTTGATATTCGGCCAGGTGGTAGTCATCTACGCTCCCAGGAGGTACATTTTCCTTGTTTTCGCTCTGATTGTCGAGATTCTCCTTGTTCGCAGCGGGTGTATCCACATCATGAATTAAGTCGTCCTGAAGCGGGTGCAAGAGGAGATGCGGAATCCCAAATTCGCTAGTTGTAAACTGGCCAAGGTTATTGTCCAGGATGTCGATTCCCGAGTCATCAAAGGAATAACCGTGATCGGCCCGTCTTCGGGAACGGTATTCCATGGGATCAAATGGGTCTCGCGGGCCTTGGTGTTCTTCGTGCTGACGCAAATTTTCGTGCTCGGCCAGGATATCACCATGTCCATCGTTATGAGACCATGGCGGAATTCCCTGCTCGGTGTCCACGTCGCCTTGTACCTCGACTTCTCCCCCATTCGTGAATTCAGCACCAGATGCTCTCATCCTCTCGCGCTGCGTGAGCAAGTACTCAATGTGTCCGCTCTCCTCGGCTCGCTTGGGAGCAGGACTCGCTCCAAATTCTTCGCATCCACGTGGAGGATTCGGGATTAAAGATGGCTGAGCATCTTCGGCCGATATCGAAGGGGTGTCTAGATCGAGGAGAACGCGAACTGTTTTCTCATACTTCTCGTCGGGGTATCCTGGCATGTCGTCCTCCGGCCGAATGGGTTTCGCAATTCCTGCGACTTCTTCGTCTGTCGGGATTGTCTTTCCGAAATTGAATGGTCTGGGAAGTACGTAAGACGTCGGTAGGGAGAGACACAAGGGTCCTGACAGACAAAATAACGAGAAATAGGTTAAAGAGAGTGAACGAACCTCCATGAAAGATCAAGTACTAGAGGTTTGATACCTTTGACTGGTCTCAAGAACGCCGTAGGACCAAGGCCGTTACTTTCATGGCTCGAAGTATCAGGACGATCAAGCTCTCCTTTTGGTACGACGAAGCTTTGCATTCCTTCTGGAAAGAGAGTGGGTTCTTTGGGGTGTGTTGTCGGAGGTGGCAGGCTTGGAACTGAATTTCAAGTCAGCGTACACGCCGAGAGACAGGGGCCAATAATAGCCATCGGGGGAAGTCCGCACAAGCCCCGGAAGAGAAGCTTCATGGAACGCACGACCTGCTTAAATTGAAACAACTAATTCTCACCGTCCATCAGCATGGTGTCCTTGTCGTCTAGTTTCTCTTCTCTGATGTAAGAAAAGGGATCTTGTGGAGTGGAGACATAGATGCTCGCGATTGCGTCGTCGAACCCCTGCTCCTCAAAGTCCTCGACACAGTCAGCAGAGCCGGCAGAGGTCTCCCCATTGGCTTGTTCGTCGGGGGCAGACGGAGGCTGTCCAAGCAGCGAGTTTGATGTGCTCTGGCAAGGCGAGGGGCGAGGGGAGTGCATGCTAAATTTGACGCCTTCCAGCTGGGATGTGATTGGTTTGTGGGCCTGCGTCGATGGAATAGGAGCGGAGATGAAAGACGTGATAAAGAAGCCTGAACTTGATATGCCATGGAGTTAGAGGGAATGTACGAGAAATTTATTCACGCGAAAAAGGAACCACAGAGAAGAATGGTGAGCAACCAACCTATTTGCCACCGTCAACAGGGCAGCCGCACCGCTGTCGTTCGTGCTCTCATTAACTAATGTATTTCTGTGTCCGAATTTGCGTATACGGGGGATCTCGACTTCGTCTTGTTCGTACGATCAGTTTTCAGCGTCGATAAGGGAGAGCTGACGCACCCATTTTGGCGGCCATAAGCGACGTGGCTGGAGTCCCAGAAGGAGATATATCCCACAGTTCATCGACCTCGCTCCCATCCGGGGAATGTAGAGAGGGTGGGGGAGGCGAGGAATATGTCAACGTCGCTAGAGTGAACGATCGAAGTCAGTCCTCGTCTTAGATCCATCGAGGCAATTTGAACCCACTCCACCCACTTACGACCTCCATATGGTGGCTATCGATGTCACCGTCTTCACCGTCTATCAATTCCGGTGATGCCATCTGGAGCATAGAGGCCACGTCGGACACGTGTATTGGGTTGCTGACACCGCTCTTCGTACCGCTCCCGGCGCCTTTATGAGTAGAGCGCCCCTGTGCGATCCGGGGAAACAGTGGTGGGGAGTCTAGACTAGGAAGGCACCGCGGAGGCGAATCATGTTTCAAAAATTCAGGCACATTAGGTGTGTTCTCGAAGCAATCAACAGATTTTTCTCTCCTGGGAGGAACTAAAACTGATCGGAGGAATGGTCGTAACCGTGCACCAGTCGCAGAGTCGAGTTTAAGGCGGAGATCCCTACAATCCAATCATCAATACCCCGTAAGACGTTAATGGAAAGAATAGAACACACAAGACATCATCCACGGGAGGTGTCGGCAAGTCTTCTATGTTCTGTATTGAGACTGGGTTGAGATCAAGAAATGCTGCTAAAGCAGACTTTGTACGGGGGACGGATGCTCGAGAATTTGTACCGCCAAGCTTTGGAGTTTCGCGCCTTGCGCGCTTCGAGAGGATGGGAGAAGATATAGGTCTACATATCAGTGATAGTTTCACGTCTGACGCGCGTGTACGAAAGTCAGGTCAAAACACGCGTATATGCGTAGAAGAAACATACAATGATCGTCCTCGAGCCAGTATTTCTCGGTCGGGAGATCTTGCGGATGGGGAGGAGGAGGGAAGAAGGTCCTGAGGTATCTAACATGTTCCGATGGTGTAGCCCATTTCTCTTCCGGAGGTGTGAGGTCAAGGGAATGCAAGGAACGCATGAGGACTTCGAGCGGCTCTGTAGGAAGGAGAAACGATGTCGCATCCGCCATAGGCACATATTCGAGAGTTTGAAGGAGAAGCTAGACGATTCCGGTCGGTCCGCGGTCGGGAAAGCGTTAAGAATGCAGTGACACTCACCTCCTCAACGACCTTCTCCGTAAATGCGACATGGTCCGAAGTGAGGTGAGTACGTGCGTAAGGCAAGAGGACGTCGCGTAAATGTCTACGCAAACGGAGTTCGATGGTTGTGTTGATGTTGAACGAATACGGATCCATAGTTACTAGGTCTTGTGCCAACTGCCAGAGAGGTTCGCCAGTCAACAAATTTCCACGCTGTGCCGCGACGGAGGCAGCAAGTACTGTTGGCTCAATGAACGCCGCAGAATCTGGTTAATGCTCCAAGTTATACTGATTTCCTGTAAGGGACCGACGATGTGCATGCGATCAGACAATCACGATGATCCAACGAAACGCTGCAAACTGGTAGTATTGATCGTTGGTTCATTTGTATTATAATCGATCAAGAACCGCGCTGCAAGGTCTCCAACCTCAGCTCATTAAATCACACCACCTCGATCGATTGTTTCTGTTTTGTATTGTTGCAGTTGACGCGTAACCGTGGAGTTGAAGAATAGTGCAGGAACGGACCCGAGTTAAACCGTATGACATTAAACGAGGGGCTCGAAATGATTCGGGGTGGGGAAGGACAATAATGATATAGGGCAAAGCAATATCCCTTCGCAGAACACAAAAGGAGGGTTACCTGCAAAAACAGAAGTCAGCGCATCATAAATGAGTCGAAACAGGCAAGACAAAGGTTCAGAAAATGGGATATGTTGTAACCATGTAGGTGTCTAGAAGACTAATCGAATTCATGTTGCTCATCACCTGCCATTTGGGCTTCAAAGGTATGCGGGAAACCCACCTTTTTTCATTGCTGGGGATTTAGTCGTGCATGCTCAAACGGAGGGCATCGGACAAATTTTTCACTACTTGTTTGGTTCTGTTTTTATTGGGAAATCTACAGATCGTGACAGTGGCGCCCAGCCTGGTGGTCGTTTAGATAAGATAGGATGAAACAGGCATACTCTTGGGCTTGCGGGATTCGGTCCCATGGAGGCACTTGAAGGCCGTAGGCCTTGCACTCGGTACCATACCACGCGGATCAGTTAGAACGTTCCTCGGAATTATGGGTGGACATGAAACAGGTACAAGAATAAAGGTCAACTTGAAGTCCGTACAATTCTAGTGTATATGCGTATTCTCTGTAAAATTAATTCAAGAGAAAATGGGACAAGGTAATGTGTGAATACGTGGTATACAATTTAGGTCCATGCTTGTAAGGTGCTTGTATGAAGAGAGTCCATGCCGTGATAAAATATTTCGGGAAAAATACGCTCGTATGTGGATGTTGGCGGGTGAGAACAAAGGCAGGAACGACGGGGTATAGTTGGTGCGCAAGACTTTAAATTTTTGTGCACCACAGTCTTACTGTGCGGAGACGTGCAGAGCGTATGCGAAGGCCAGAGGAGAAGTGACTACCAGCAGCAGGAGGCCCGATACGAGGCTCGTGGTGAGGGGGTTGAAAGAGTAACGCGTAGCTAAGAAATCTCGGGTCAGACTAAGGCGAAGACGGAGAGTAGACGACATGCCTATGGTTGTAGGGGGAGGTAGGGGCGGAAAATAAGTGACCTTGGTGGGGTGGAGCGGTGAGCGGGTGAGGATGTCGTCATGAATGGGAAGGTCAAGATGGATCTGGAGAGCATCGAGAGTGATCGCCGGAATATTACCGGCGGACGAAGCGGATAAAGGGGCGATCAAAACATCGTTATCAAATTCCCAATTCCTGTGTGTGGTTTGGATGGCAGTCCAGCCGAAGGTGGAAAGCACGCGGGAAACGAGTGTGTCGAGATCTGCGTTGCTGGAAATCGGCCCATCTGCGTAAGGGAAGGAGGGATCCATGGAAGCATAGGTAGCGAGGGTGTGTTGGATATGGGCGAGGAAGTAGGCGGGAGGTTCTTTGTCACCGACAGGAGGACGTGGGGGAAGATCTTGTTCGATACATGCGTTGTCAACACGGTCTCTCTTGCAGGAGGGGGGCGGTGAAGGGAGACCGATGGCGATGCAACGACAGCCTCGACCTGCTCGTACGACAGGCCAGTCGGCAACGTGTGGACCGAAGACGTGAGCATAGTAGGATTTGCAATCGTCGCAGAGGGCAGCGAGGGAGGAGGAGAGAGAAGCGTGGAGAGAATCGAGGAGTGCGCGGGCGATGTGGACGCGAAGGTGAGTGCGGATCAGGAGATGCAACTCTGAGGGGAGGGCGATGGGGAAGGGGAAGTGGGCGTTGTGGGCGATGGATGGGTGTATGGTGGTGAGGATGGCGTGAGTGAGGGCGGTGCGGGAAGTGCGAACTTGAAGGGAGGGCATGGAGAATGTGAGGGGGAGGGGGGAGATTTGGCGGATATTTATTTAAATGGGATACTGCGAGGAATACGGAGGGAAGGAGAAGACAATCCGTGAATGAATGTTCTTGATGGATCATATAGAGCATGACGATAACAATACAGAAGGGGCGATCTCATTCCAGTCCTAACCCTATTCACTCTGAAACACCCGCGAAGCCGATGTAACCCTAACCCCACTCTAGGTGCATCCTTCCCTTCTCTCCACAATGCTTCCCCGAGTCCTTCGTCGCCCGTCATCCCACCTCTCCCTCAGGCGCACCCTGTCCTTGCACGTGAACCCACCCGACCCTGCCACAGAGTCCGCAGAGTTCGACGCCCGTGTTGCCCGCCTCGCCGAGTACTTCTCTCGTCCCCGCTTCGCCGACATTTCTCGCCCGTATTCTCCCCGCGATGTCGCACTGAAACAGGGCTCTGCTCCCGTGCTTCCCCTCCCCGCATCCCTTCTAGCAGACAAGCTCTTCCGCATATTCGAACACGCCAGCGCCAACGGTCTCCCCGTTCACACAATGGGTGCCATCGACCCTGTCCAGATGACCCAGATGGCAAGCCATCAACAGGTCGTCTATGTATCTGGCTGGGCTGCTTCCTCGCTTCTCACCACCGGAAGCAACGAGGTCGGTCCTGACTTTGGGTATGTACCACTCCCTGCACCACCCTTATCTCACTCACACCACCTAGAGACTATCCATACACCACAGTTCCAAACCAGGTACAACGTATATTCCGCGCTCAGCAACTACACGACAGAAAGCATTACGATGAGCGCATGTCTACTTCCCCAGACGCACGCGCAAACATGCCATACGTCGATTACCTCCGTCCCATCATCGCAGACGCTGACACTGGGTACCTCACTTCCAATAACCCTCTTCGACGTAATGCTCACAACCTTCCAGTCATGGTGGCCCCTCTGCTGTCATGAAGTTGGCAAAATTGTTCGCCGAATCTGGCGCATCCGCTATTCATCTCGAGGACCAACTCCACGGCGGAAAGAAGTGTGGTCATCTTGCCGGAAAGGTTCTCGTACCTTCATCCACACATATCTCCCGACTCGTAGCTACTCGATTCGCCCTCGATATGTTAGAGTGTCCTATGTTGGTAATTGCGAGAACCGATGCCGAAAGTGGGAGACTTCTCAGTTCAAGCGTAGACGCCGGAGATCACCCGTACGTTATGATTTTCCTCCATGTTTTCTGTCCTGGAGTCATCGATGATCTGCGCTGTCAACAGGTTCATTCTAGGCACAACTACACCCGGATTACCTCTTGCCGAAGTTCTCGCAGGTGCTCTCAACGCGGCTGATGCTGCACGTATCGAGAAGGAGTGGGATACCAACCACCCTTTGATGACCTTCGACGAGGGTAAATCCATCCTGTGTCATATCTCACTCGATTGACATCTGTTTCGTCAGCCGTCAAACACGCTCTTCTGACAACCCCTTCTATATCTTCACCCGATTCTGTCTTCGAGCACTATAAATCTCGTGTCGCTGGCAAGTCAAACTCGGAGTCACGGAGAGTAGCCAAGGACATTCTTGGGACAGACATCTTCTGGGATTGGGATCGTACGTGTTCCAGCTTGTATTCTCATCTCAAAGTGCTTACGTACGATTCAACCAGTTCCACGCACCCCAGAAGGTTACCACCGCCTCCAGCATGGCCTCGCCCCCGCCATCTCCCGCACACTCAAGTACGCACCCTATGCTGATCTTCTTTGGCTCGAGACTTCGACACCCGATCTGGAAGTGGCGCGTTCGTTTGCCAGGGAAATAAGAGAGAAGACTGGTCAAAGGAAATGGATGGTGTATAATCTAAGCCCGAGCTTTAACTGGTTGGACAGAGGCTTCACAAAGGATGATCTGAGAAACTTTATCTGGGAGCTTGGAGAGGAAGGGTGAGTGCCATCTTCTCGGTCCAGCTTCGTATCTTCCCGTTGGAGTGATGCTAATGCAGGAATTCTGCTATAGATTCGTCCTTCAGTTGATTTCGCTCGCAGGCGTGCACAGCAATGCCGTCACTACTGGTGCGCTTCAGCCCGTCCTCTATGTGCTCTCCTAACATGCTATGCAGCCGAGCTAGCGGAGCGCTACAAGACTGAGGGAATGCTCGCCTACGTCGACCTCGTCCAGCGTAAAGAGAAGGAAATCGGATGCGATGTACTGACACACCAGAAGTGGTCAGGAGCCAACTATGTCGACTCCATCATTCAGACAGTTTCGGCAGGATCCTCGAGCACGTCCGCGATAGGCAAGGACTCGACGGAACACGCATTCTAAAGATCCCCACATGGTACATCCTAGATTGAAATACACCAAGGTTAGATGTAAACCGTACCCTGCCATAATTTGCAGCTTTGAACCTTGGGTTCGGAAGATCAAGCCACGTCAAGAAGGTGGCGTACGCGTGATGCCTGACAGAAGCGCGAGATGCACAAATGGATCTTGGTGCGGATCGAAGACTTTGTTCTTATTATGGAGGCGTACAAAGTACAAGTATTCGATGAGGCACATGCGCACCCTCTGCAGCGCGACTACTGATCAAAGAACCGCATGCTCATTCTGATCTTCCGGGACATCGTACGACTACCTATGACTGCATCAAAGACTCTGAATGGTGTCCAAGAAACGAATGTGGCAGTCAACTTCGTTGAGAGTGTTGTGGGAAGGCCGTTGGATAGGTTCTCCGAGGACGACGGCTCATTTGCGGAGACTTCGCGATCTTCACCATCTCTCCTTGCTATTGAATTTGGAGTGGTATGACCGTCATATTCGGAAAACGCGCCAGAACCCCTCAGCGTCCCAGTATATAACGGTACTCCTAAAATCGAACGTGGAGGAAGCTGACCCGATGAATTTGTCAAATTGATCTCCAGATCGATCGTGGTTCCTCGAAATTCATGGGAGACTAGGGGTCTCTTCCTCGAGTGACTTTGAATATCTTCACCTCAAGCTCAGCATCTACCTGATCAGGAATCTGCAATGGTTGATTTCCGGTAATATCGTGAGCAACCTCTTCTATCGTCAACACACCCCCTGGATTGCGAGGTCAAGTTATCAATGACTAGTCACCAATTATATGCGAATGCTGACACACCGATCTCGTCGAGAAAACATGTCAATGTTTCCTCATTCCGCACAGTGAGTGCAATGAACGCCAATCGAGTGGGCTCGGATGAGAGGGCAAGAGAGATGGTCTTAACGAGGGGAGGTACGAGCAAGGGATCAAATACCTGTTGGAAGGGTTCAGTCAGTCATCTAAGCCTGTGCACGACTCCAATACATACTATATCTGCCCCGAGTACGATGTCTGCCTTGGCTTCGCTAAAGAACGACTTCAATCTTTCCTGGTCCGACAATGAATCCAGCCAGTCCAACGACTTGTAATGTATATTCGGATGAGACGAAGATTTGTCTACGGCATGTTGAGTATTCCATCAGGATCGTTTAGAAAGGTGCGAGTAAATATACGTTTCCAAACTTACTACACGATAATCTAACATTGTTCTGACAGCGCACAAGCACTGTAGAATTCACGTCAGTCAGATAGACAGATGGCATTTTGCGATCGAAGGGGGGAATTGCAGCGTGGAGTTGCAAACTTGCGACCAGAATGCCGATGAATCCAGTTCCACTCCCCAGCTCGAGCACATTGGCGGTGTTCACAAGGTCTGTCCATCAATTAGGGTTGAGGAAGCAGTGACGATTGGTCGCTCTTGCGACTCACAAGAATGCTGGATGAAGTACTGTGCCAAGACTAGGCTTGCTTTCCAGGTTCTGAGGCCCGTCGTTCCCGCTTCGATGGTAGTGCGCGACTCTAGAAGAGTGATTGTCTCATAACAGTCCTCTATCGGATAACCACACGTCTCGGGAGACTTCCAGTAATGCGTGATGAACGAGTTGGGTGGCGCCTCTGAGCTGTTGAACATTATAAAAAAGATCAGCGTTAGTCACAATCCACCATCGAATCTAATGCGTACCGCGCACCGGTTCTCGGGGACAAATAATGAGCATATATGGACTCGTCGATCTCGTCATCCTGAGGGTGAAAATGAGATGACCAGAGTACGTACTGGTTGATCAACACAATACCTCATCGCTTCGAGTCAGGCTTTCAAGTTGAACAAGTGCCCATTTCCAAAAGCTTTGTTGATATGATTCTGATGGGGGGTACTGCTTTAGATGGTGGTTCAGCAGTATCTTTCTCAAGAAAAACTCGTGAGCAACATTGAATGGAATGTTCGAAGGAAAAGAGAGGTTCTTCACAGGCACGAGAGCCGAGTAACGGAAAAGTATCGATGAAAGTAGAGGTTCGGATGTAGGGAACAATCTATTCTCATCGCTACCCAAACCTTGCATCATTGAATGAGCTTCCCTACACTCGTAGTAACAACTTGTGCTACTTGGAAAGTCCGGCCCTGAATATCACGTGATGTGTGAAAACGACCTCAATTTGTACGCCGTGCCAGTCCTCGACCCAAATGATTCCTCGTTTGTACCGGGCATCGTCCGGGCTATCCGTCTTGGCGCGTGTGCATCATGATGCACGGTTGACCTTCTCTTCGTCGGCAATCTCTTTTGTCCGTAGACTACCGCAACGATCGGTTGGAGAGCGTGCTAACTTGGCAGCAGTTGGCCATCCACCGAGAGAAACCAAGGATGCGGTTGAAGAGAACAACTCCGATGCAGACCAAAGCGAGGAAGAGGAGGAGCTTGATCGTTGGCTTCTCGCCGGCGAACGAAGGGTGAACGAGTCTGAAATCCGTTCTTACAAGAACCCATATGAGCACTTTTGCAAAAACGTCGCTTCCTCTTTCCGTGAACCCTCTCCTCGTAATTGGCTTGGTCGTGACGTGGTGAGAACATTTTTAGATGCCTTGGTGGACATTGACTGATTACTTATAAAGCCGTTTCCTCTGAACCCATCCTTTAAACCTCCAGTTCCTCTCTCGGATGAGCTTCGGACTCGGTTGTACCGAGCTTACATGACCGACCCCAAGCTAAATTCTGTCCGTTCTCTCGCGGCTAGACATAGCATAAGCATCAAACGCGTCGATGCGATATTAAGATTAAAAGGCATGGAAGAATCATGGAAAAAGGTGCCTTTTGTTTCGCCTGGGCTTGTGTTTCACCGAGATTGATTTTCTGTGTCTTGGTGGTTCATTAGGAGGTGAGTATCTTTCTCACCATCTCGCACGGTATGATGATACACATACATCATTCGCGAAACCTAAGAACCTGTGGCGCCTTACACCGTCACGGGACGTGATTATAACTTTTCAACCCCATCTGAATTCATCCGCCTAATTGTTCGACTTGCGAATGCCCGTGCTGATGTGATCTGGCTTCAACAGAACAAAACCCTGCAAACCGGATTCACGAAAGGGATGGAGCGCCTACTGGGTGCCACAGAAGCAGCAAAGCGTACCGAGCAAGACGCTAACGAACTCCTGGAAACTGATCATACCGGAAAGAGTGTTCGACCAGATTCCCATGATCGCTATGACGTCGAGGCAGCGGATCTGCAAGATGAAGTTGAAGGTAACAACAGGGCCAGGCAGCGTTACCAAAGACTTTTTTGGGAGAGTGTTGCTGAAGGCGAGGTTCGTGGTTTCGAACAGTTTCCCCCTATGGTTGTTGAGGATTACTCCAGGAACCGATCATGTCCAATGTTCTTGAGGCCCAACGCGGTGTTGCCTTGGCGCGTACGAAACTTAGAGGCAAGACAACCCTCGTTGAACGTGCGCCCGGTCGACCTGCCATCATGTTCGTTGATGTCGGTAATGCTTTCGTCGACGAGAAGGAAAAGGAACGACGGGAACGTGAAGGCGCTCGGAGATCCATGTTGAAAGCACGGAAACGAATGCGAGAGCACGGTCTACCCGCTTAGCTATGGTTTCTCATCATCAGTTACTTTTCACTGTCTATTTAGTTATGGTTTTTATTCGTTGTCAACTAATTTCGTGTCCAATGCACGCGAAAAATGAATGGTGGAGAGTATTTGATGCCCGTGATCTTGAACAAACAAACATCAACAAAGAGGTTGATAGACGACCGTAGTTCACATCGCACACTCTCCAAGATGCAGCGGGGTCTTCCAATGGTATAGACGCTGCAGATCGCTCGTAACAATCGCTGATTCTGTTTTCCTCAGCAACCAACTGTGGTCCTTCTCTGGGAAGGCACCGACACCTCACAGGGTAATCTGCAATTACTCTCAAATATCTCGGCGTGTCTCGCAATTGCACAGATAGTGTCCAGCACTCTCGGACCTCGCGGGAGGACAAACTGGTCGTGAACGAGCGTGGAGAGGCCCAGATCACGAATGATGGTGCAACCATCCTCAAGCTTCTGGACATTGTCCATCCAACTGCCAGAGCCTTGGTTGACATCGCGCGCGCTCAAGACGCAAAAGTCGGCGATGGAATTACCAGTGTTTTCCTACTTGCTGCCCAAATTCTTAAGGAAGTCCGTGGATACATCGAAGAGGGCATGAGTCCCCACATTACCATGAAGGGATTCCGAAAGGCGTCACAATTGGTAGATTCTGTCGCATTTATCGTGTTTTGATTGCGTCTTACGTCTTTATAGGCCGCTGAACGCGTAAAAGCAATACAAATCGCCATTGACAAAAGCAATCCCGAGTAAGCCTGAAGCCTCGTATTTAATCGACCATCTGACCTTCTTCTACAGACACTTCCGCTCTCTCCTCCTCAAGTGCGCATCAACATCAATGTCATCAAAACTCATCCCTGAGAAACCATTCTTATCGAACATGGTCGTCGATGCTGTCCAGTGTCTGGATCAAGATGACTTGGATGAATCGCTCATCGGTGTCAAGAAGATTCCCGGTGGTGGCATGCAGGATTCACTACTGATTTTTTTTCAAGGGGTCGCTTTCAAGAAAACTTTTACATACGCAGGTGCCGAGCAGCAACCAAAATCTTTCCAAAATCCCCTCATCCTTAGTTTTAAACATGGAACTTGAGCTCAAGGCCGAGAAAGACAACGCTGAAGTTCGCGTGGAAGCTGTTTCGAACTACCAGGCAATCGTCGATGCCGAATGGGAAATCATCTACCGGAAGCTTGAGGCCATCGAGAAGACGGGTGCGAAGGTCGTTCTGAGCAAGTTGCCGACTGGCGATCTAGCGACGCAGTGGTTCGCAGACAGAGATATTTTCTGCGCTGGCCGCGTCCCTGCTGGCGATCTTCGCAGAGTCTGTCAAGCTGTTGGTGGATCCGTTCAATCGACCTGTCCAGACATATCCCGTGACCATCTTGGTACTTGCGGCTCGTTCGAGGAACGGAAAATTGGTGGCGAACGATACAACATCTTCGAAGAGCGCCCCAAGGCGAAGACATGTACTCTAATCCTTCGTGGTGGAACAGTTCATTGAAGAGGTTGAACGTAGTCTGCACGATGCCACCATGGTAGTCAAACGGGCCATTCGGAATGGCGATGTGGTTGGTGGGGGAGGTGCTGGTAACGACCCATGCGTTCTTGTTAAAATGACTGGGACCAAATGACCTACAGATGGACGTACTCTGCGCATATCCAAAAACATGCACTCTCGATTCCAGGAAAGCAACAGCTGATCATGACTGCTTTCGCAAAAGCGCTGGAGATCATCCCTCGCCAAATCTGTGATAATGCAGGACTCGATTCCACGGACATTCTGAAGAAGCTTCGCATGAGACATGCCGCCAGTGACAAATTGTATGGTGTGGATGTTGACGGAGCCGAGGGCGTGAGGGACAACGTGGGCATTTGTGTGGGAACCTCCGCTCGTGAAGCTGAACGCTATCAGCAGTGCCATTGAAGCAGCTTGCTTGATTCTCAGCGTTGACGAGACGGTGCGAAATCCACAGAGCGAAGCAGTACGTTGTCTTTTCGATCCTTGGTAGCTGAAATAACGGAATTCTTGACACAGCAAAATTCCGGACCACGCTCCCCACCCGGCGTAGCCCAACGGGCCCTCAGGTAGGGGTAGAGGCATACCTAGACGGTAACGAGACGTAACTTTGCGAAGATGAATCTGAATGTCCTGGATGATAGGAAGATAGCGTATCAATACACAAGCGCGAATGTCTTCAGTTACCTGGTACTTACGTGGGCTGGAAAGTTTGCCCGGGAACGACAACCGCCAATGTCCATCGCATCATTTTGTCATTGAATGGGATACAACCCCTCTGGGTACTGTCCATATCAATCCCGAGGAAATAATCAGCCTCCTATGTGACGTTCTTCTCAAGAACAAAGAACGGATACGTGCACTCTGCTTCCCTGGACTCATGGCGCTGCCGGAGCAGACACGAAAACCCATGCCTAAAACCTAAAGGTTAGGATATGCCTCCACAAACAAAAATGCTGGTGATGGGCGACCCTGGAAATCCTCGACCGGGATGATCATAGTAGTTGAAACTTTCCCGGGGCTAACAGACTGAATTGATTTTTTTACGAGACTGTCATGGAAAGCGACAAGCTTTTCCATGGATCGCGCGATGCACGGTTTCTCTCGCGCTACTTCAATTTATACTCACCCGTAGGCAGACCGAAGGTCGAAGGAAGACCGTCGTCAACTCCCTTCTTCCACTGCTCACCATACTCGTGACCGTTAATCGAGACGCATACCGGAACCTCCATCCTCAGACAGCACTTTTCGGAGGTGGCAATAATGCCCTCAGAGATTGTTTCCCTTTGTAGGTACCTCTGGATCCCCGTTCCGCCGGACCGGGTTCACCGCACTAGAGAAAACAGTCCATGTCAAACATTTCATCGTAGGAGAACATCATTCAGCATACTTCTGAAATTGATGTTCGCCCAGATCCGGGGAAACGGTCGGAGGAAATGTCAAAAAGCGCAAGATCGCCATCGTCAAGGAAGGGCTTCGAGGAACGAACAACTCAGGGAAAACAGGACCCGGCTCAACTTCAGTAATGATTATAGTGAGTAACTACAATAGCACTGCTCTACGTACAACACGACAATATGTTCATTCGTCAATGGGATCAACTGTGAGTCTTGATGGTTCCGCAAAAGCGACAAGACCTGGATTCATGGGGTATGTCCCTTTCTCCGCATGTCGCACATGCCCACCCAGCTGAGGTGTCGATCGGTCGCACCGCCAAGCATGCGTTACACTGCAAAGCCAAGTCTGCATTAATCAAGGTGCAAACGGGGCAAGTCCATTGCCCGTCAGCAGACGGTCCAGCATTCGGAGTATTTCTTGCTCGAGTTGACCTTGAGCAGCCACGAGGAGCCTGCCGAGATGCCATGAGTAGCGAAAGTGTCGTCGCCGTCGTTCGTCAAGTCAATCATCACATTGTCTACCACACTTGTTTTGGCAGCCTTGGCAGCTTCGCGCAAAGCAAGTGACCCTGACCCCACCTCATCTCGCTTTCTGCGTTCAGCAGCCTTTGAGAAGTAGTCGTAAGAAGGACCTTGCTGAATTTTGGATAAGGGAAAACTTACACGAGCCGCGAGTTCACGGGGACTTAACTTTTCAAGTGCACTGGACCTCCCACCGAGCTTGCCGCCGCCTTTAGTCAATGCCTCCGTTTTTCGCCGCCTTTCCGCGGCTTCGAGGGCCCGAACCCTGGCGAGATGCGGGGGAGATCGTGGGAGACACCAACACCCAATCTTTGACCGTGAGAGAAGAAGCCCTCCCCAGCATAGCCAGGGCGCTGAAGTGCATCATACTTGTCCTCGAGTTTAGCGAGGAACTTGTAGAATTTCTCGTCGTGGAGTCCATGCACGTTGTGTGTGAGCTGATGAGGAAACTTACAGTCAACGGATTGTCTGCTGAACAACGGAGAAAATTCACCTCGTGTAACGTCGTTTGCACCATTGCACCCACTTCAAGAAAGGTATCGGGAGCCCAGGCTGGGCGTAGCCTCAAGAGGATCTTCTCGCCACCATTTACGTCTAAAATGATGACAGTTCGGTGCGACGAAAGCGTGTTTAACACTCGCTACTCACTCAGCCCTGCGATATCCACCCTTGGGTATAACCTGCAGGACAATCTCATGCATCAGGAAAGCTTGGGCTCACCAAGTAAATTTAAACTATCAGGAAAGAACTCGGCCAGTGTAGGAAGGGCCCATCCGTGCTTTCGCATGATGGGCTTCCGAGTCACCAGTGAGGTCACACGCTGCAACATGGGCAAGGCACGATCGGCCTTGGGCATGTCTTTGAGATGAGTAAACAACTTGACGAACATCTCGGTCATGTTGAAAGAAAGCTCAGATCATCAAGTTCAGACAGTGAAACTCTGGGCTGGGTATAGCGAATACAGCACCAGCTCTTGTAGCTTAGGCTGCTGCGGTCGATACTGACGCGTCAGCCTGAAGTGGAGGACGCGTGTTCTGATGGTGACCTTGAAGCCCCTGATCAGTGACTTAGTCAGCGCCTGCTTACGTTGTACCACAACTCGTGCAAGCAAACATAAGCTTCAATATTTCTCGATTCGGAGAAAGCTGCCAACTTCCGTACATGTACAGTCGGTGAGCACATACGTATATCACTCCCAGGCTCTTTCGTTATAGCGCATTAAAGGAAAGGCAAGAGTTGCCGCACAATTTCCCCCGCGCCAAGGGCCACATCTCCAGCGCCCATTATAATCACCTTAATTTGCATACTCCAGGACGAGAGCCAACGTTACTCGCCTCATGCCTATAGATGTACGTGATAATGAATCACAGGTCCCCGTGTTAGTCCCGCAAAGCTTGCTTGCCTTAAAGAGTTAAGTCCAGATTTCGTCTACGAATGAGATATGTTGTGGTGGACGTTGGCCTGTTGCAGGATCACCGTAAAAAGGACTCATTCTTCGTAGCGAGCTGACTCGTTATCTCTCGGCCCGTCAGCTGTTCGTCCATTTTTAAGCAAGTGACATCTGCCTGGACCTAGGCCTCTTTAAGTCAATTCATTTCGGAAGCTCCATCCAGAAACAACGAGGGACCCTGTCTGCGCCGGCCGCAACTCCCCTGAACTCCCTTGTTAAAGGTGGCTGGTATGGGAATTACACCTCGATGCTCCCGTCCCCGAGCTCCTCCTCCACCTTTGGTTTTTTCTGACCTCTGGTGAAAACGTTTACTATGAGCCTAATCCCTCCAGGCACGGTACCCTCCTTGGACATCGATCTATACGCCTCTGTTCAAGGTGGGTTTTTTCCCCTCAACCTCGCGTCTTTTCGCAACAAACGCCACTGTCACATCAGTTGCCGTCACATGCGCTGCTCTGTACGACCACAGTAAGTCACCCTGGTTCATTGAGTTGAACCGTTTTCGACCGTTGTTTTGCGCTCAGCGCTTTCTCTTGGCCGCGAGGTGAGTAAAATTGCAAAAGCTGCTTTGAACCGTTGCTGATATCTCGTGCATCAGGTGGAACTCATATGGGTGAGTTAACCGATGGCATGCATGCACCCATGTTGAGTATTTGCTGTCGCAGATGAAACCACCGTCTCTTGTAATGGTGTTGTATGTGATAGTAAGCGAAATAAAGTTGCTCGGAAGAGTTCAAGCCTGATATTCTCCTTAGGAGCGGTACCTGGGCGATGTTGTTCTCATGTATGTCGCTGCATTTGAATGGTGCCTTCGTGTCTGAGGCTTGCGCTGTACGTTGTCCAGAGCTGGCCTGTGTTGTAAGTTTTGTCGCGCTTTATTGGCGCTATGACCACTGTAACTCGAATGTTGGAACAGTATGCTTTCAAGTGTCTAGCTCGCAAGAGGTAAGCATCGGATCTTTTCTCCAGCATCATGTTTTGTTGAGTACTTCCTAGGAGTACGTGAACAAGTTTGAAATTATAGCTTCTGACCTGCCCAACATTCTTACCCAATCAGATGTACGTATCCTTCGTTGGTTCAGCCTTTCCTTTAGACTGACTGCAGCGTAGGTGTACGGCTTTTCCAGTTTCGTGCATGGGGAGCGCTTGTATATTCATGGGCCACACAAGGTCCTTGATTTCCCGCTAACAGGTTCTATGTGTAGCTAATGTTTTCTCCGCAGCAACTATGCAGCTCCGCATATATGCAATGTACAGACGGTCCAAGCAGATCTTGATCCTTATGATCACGTTGTTCTTGTGTGAGATTGCCGCGATTGCGTTCATAATCTGGCAGACAATCGGGCCCCGTAGTGCTCTCCAAGGTCCGTCCAACTCGTTTTCTCAATTTACATCCAGGCTCACGAAAGCACATCCAGCGATCACCAGCATGTATTCCGGAGAGCAATTCTGCTCGTTCTCTGGTATCAATCCGGACTTTGTGTACATTTTCATTCCCTTTCTTTGTTTCGAATCCTTTTTGTTATACTTGGCCGCACGCGTGTTCGTCGAGGACATGAAGCGCAACAGGGACGCCAGTGACGAGAAAAGCTTCAGGGTGAACTCGTTTATGAGCGTCTTGGCCCGCGACAGCCTCTGCTATTTCTTCGTGTGAGTACCCGACGCGCATCACACAGATCGTGACAGCGACCGACTGACGTCGACCGTTGATGTAGAAATCTCGTCGCCTGCGCCGTCGTCATGGGTCTGTGGCAGACCGTCACCGTACGTCATCTCTCCAGACTCGGTCCGTCGCTAAACTAACTCGGTTCGTATGCGTGCGCTGTCGTGTCGTCTTTTTCAGGAGCTCTACGCGAACATGTGCATCCCCTTCGTCATGTTCCTCGAAGTGCTCGTCGGCACGAGACTCATCCTCAACTTTCGTGAGCGCTATGCGCACCCGGACGTTGACAACCGAAGGTCACGGTCCAGCTCCCTGCATTTCAGAGGAGATGACATGCAGATGGACTGCACTCGTTTATCGGTACGATGCCAAGTCGATACGGTCGTCTTCACGGACTCTAGGGTTTAGATACAGAAAATCATTGTATTTATTAGGCAAGGAATGTAAAAATACATATGAGCATACATGTGCTCGAAGCAGGCTACTGTACGCAACGAATGCCATGCAGATGCAGAGAATAAGGATACGAACGAATCTAGAGAGACATTAGAAAGAAAGTGAGTTCCGCTAAGCAAAATTGATACAACATCGATAGAGTGAAACACCAGGAATGAATGATGATGATGAGCGCGATGAAAACAAACGGATGCAACACGGAAAGCAATGAGCGTGTGGTCCTGTCTAACGGGACGAATATATAGTGATGAGAAAAATGGCCAGAAATGGGTAGCAATCAGTCGTGCAGGGACAGATGGTCGGGGCGCCCCGGTCATGAAACGTGGATTTCTTCGTCGACCTTTGTGGCACTATACACCTTGATAGAACGTACAAAATCGAGTTTCTCGCGCGGGAACAGAGGGTCGGGCGGAGCGCTCATACTTCCGGAGCCCGCCCGGGGACGTGCCTGAAGGGCCACATCAAGGGAGTTGCGGAACGTGTTTGATCGAGGTGTCGTCGTTACTGCTAGTGGGACGGGGTGGGAATCAGGGCATTCAGATGGCCAATTAAACCGTTTTCGACGGAAACTGGCAAGATGTCAAGACCCTTAATTATGCAGTTCTGGTGTCGTGTTCACGTACCTCTCGTAATCCCAAACGAGATCGTCCACCAGTCGTTGGTCAAAGGACGTCTTTTGCTCTTGAGCAATATCTTGTAAATACTCCGTAAGCGCAGCCTTACATCCGATGAGCGAATGTAAATGTTTGCATGCGTGCATCTCGAGCTCGAAGGGGGGTATAGGGATGAACGTGGAAGGCCAAAGAATGAGACCAGGAGACTGGGCAGCGTGGGGGTGGGATGGTTGTGGGGTGGGCTTGATTCCGAGACGGCCCGCAGCTTTAGGACTGATCACGTCAGGAACCACGGAAAGATTCGGCGGGCTTTCTTCGCCAGAACGGTCGCCTTTCGTGCGTTGTTTCTTTTCCTTTTCCTTGTGATGATCCCACTCAACGGTGGTCACCCATTTAGCGAAGTCCTTGCCGACTTTCTTAAGACCAGCGCTACCCTGTGTCTCTGAGCTTCCGATAGAAGAAACATCGGAGTCTTGGCTTGAAGATGGCGCTAGGTACAGATTGAACTCGTGAAGTCTGCATTGATTGTACCGCCCGAAAACCTTGTCGATGACATTGTCAAGGAACTTGCTTGGCCGGGGATGTACGGAGAACTTGCGCGATAGCATGTCTTCAAAGAGCTGCTCAAGGGACTTGGAATTGTCTACATTTTGATTCCACTCAGAGACCGGGTCGTAGGCGGGTTCAGGGGGGAAATCGCTCGTGTCTACAAGGGAGGAAAAACGGCTCTTGGTGCTCACGAAATCGTCGTCATCGTCGTCATCGTCATCGCCATCGTCGTCTGGCTGTTCAGCATCTGGTTCTTCATCCGGGTCTTCTTTAATCCCATCGTCACCGTAATCATCGAATAATGAGGATGATGGCCGGATGCCCTGGGAATCCGCCGATGGCTGTGGTGGGCGCTTGGTGTATGGGAAGTGGAGATAATCATCGATCAGTTCGAGGTGTCCGCCCTGTGCCAGGACTCTCCTGACTTCTGACATGACATGCTCCCATCGCTCGTGGGGGACACAGAGAGACAGGTTGGCCATTCTCACGAGATCGAACATGTTCTTGGGAAACGGCAGTTTATATTTAACGCTGATGTAAATTTGTGAGCAATGGATTCATCTAGCAAGCGGGAGGACTCACAAATTTCCTTGTCTCCATTGTACGTTACCGGGGGATTCCACGCCGCCACGCAAGCGAGCGGGATGGAGAAGGTCATAACCAATGACCTGAGAAGATGGCCAGAATTCTGCAGCTTCTACTGCCCACCCACCAGGCCCGCAGCCAAGGTCTAGAATAGTCTTTGGCGGAACGTGTGTAAAATCATGGAAGGACGGTGATCGATTGGGATTGAGACGTCGTAACAAAATTTCTGAGAACTTGTCGCTAAACAAGGATCAGAAGAGAAGGAACCGATTATGGGAAGTGCCATACTTGTCTAGAAGAGTCCTGTCATATGCAAGCATATATGGTGCATCGCCACGTGAATAAGGATGATGCCTCATTCCTCGTCGTACGACGAAGCGATCCTGCTGCTCAAAGGCTTCTACGGAAGGATCGCGCGGTTTCGATCGTGGAGAAGGAAGCTTGAAAGGGGTCCATTGTATTTGCGGAACCGGGTCGTCTTCTGCAAAGAGGCCATTTGAGAAGGGGCCGAGGTCCGGTGACGGTGGGGAGGTCATGGACTTTTTCTTCTTCCTCAGTAGACTCCTAATCACGCCCTCGCGCCCCGGGGACTCCTGGGTGGCGTCGGTAGCGTTGTTGATAGGAAGGAGGGGAACGCGCAGATCTGTTCCGGATGACTTTCGCTTGAAGGATTTGGATGTAAGGGATTCCTTGCCCATCATGCTAAAGTAGCCCGAGTCGAAACTGAGAGGGCGAAGACGGAGATCGAGGTCGCCGTGATCAAAGGGATCGAGGTAGAGAACGAAAGAGGAGCGCGGAGTGGAATGAGAGCTGTCCAAGGGGGACTCGTTGTCGTCGTCGGCCGCCTCGAGAAGGGGGAACGGCACGGAAATGCGGTGTGGCATGTTGGAGTATATGACTGTGGCAAGGTGCCAAAGCGATGATGGAAGGCAGCCAAAGCCCTTTGTGGGGTGGCAGACAAAGGGAGACACGAGGTGGAGGTGGAGTTGGCAGAGGAGCGAGAAAGCGTGGCAGCGGGAGCAACGGGACAGCAGCGTACTGCATCCTAATAGGCGTCGGGGTCAGTCATCGATCTATCTCCGGGTGTGTCACTTCCATTGATCCCAGCAATTTCGTTCTCAAGGGACCTTCCACGCAAATTCCGACCTCAAGTTATCCCACTCGAGATCAAAGACGCCATAAAATACCATATACGCACCTTGTGAGTCGTGACGATGAAACAAAGCCATCCCCATAAAAGGAAAATTCTCCGTCCGAACGGAAAACAAAGCATGCAATGGAACCCGATTGGTCAGGAAACACCGGAACAAAATTAGCCTCTTTCGGGTTCCGGCGCAGCAATTCCAAGCAGTTACATAGTCCATGACAGCTTGTGTGGATTGTACCTATCGTTGGCGTTCAGACAGGACCAATACTCGTGCCTTCTCCTGTAACGAAACGAGGCAGTACATACCCCCTTTCATTGAGTCGTAAGGTGGTCATGGAAGGTGCCCCAGATTGCCAAAAAGGGAGCTCGCATCAAATTGTTCAATCCACCCGGGCTTCGCCATCGTGGGACCTAGGGATGCCAGCTGATGCCAGCTCACCGATCTGTTTCAAGTCTCAGAGTGCCCGTGATCCTGCTCGTACTGGGTGTCGTAGTCAACCAGTCATCATACACAGGGTTGGACGTCCGTTGGACGACGAACTATCCCTGTCATCAGCGCTTTTGTGATCTAGGTCACAATCGCCGTCAACCGCCGCTGACCACTAGAGAGTTGGCTCATCAGCGAAAACTCAATTGACAGCGGAGATGTCATTTTTGAGGTCAGCGCGGGTCAGCCATCGATGTGTGAATGTATCTGGATGTACTCAGTCGAAATGGAGAACGCGAAACAAGACTCTATTCGCAGGATCGACAACACGTATCGTGAGAAGGGCGCTGAGTGTAACCGTAAGACGACCCCACGGACGTGCACTTGTGAGAAATGCCCATTACACCCCATGGGCGTGCCTCCAATGGACGTGCCTCAATATTTCAATCCTCATCCTTGTGTGGCGGTGGACCACAAGGTTGGAGCATCCGCTAGACAGAGCACGTCAGTACCACGAATAGACAACCCTAAGAACCATGCCTCTGTCATCTCAAACTTTAACCTTCCAGCAGATTCCCCATCCGCAATAGCAAGATAGGATGTCAACGGAGGGTGGCCAACGATGGACGCAAGCGTGTCTCGGTGTTGGTGAGTTACCCAGTCACTTTGGGGGTGCACATGAGCCATATGTCCATTGTAACTAGCGTGTGACCCACTATTTGGTCAAATCGGCATGCCCTTGGAGATAGCGCATGTTGTCAGGAAAAGTGGTTCCAGAGGGATTGAAACATACCTGTTCCAGTGTATCTGGCATGCACTCGTATGGATGTCAGCATCAATGTCAGTCAAGAACCTCTCAAAACGCACAGTGTTCTAGCTGCGTGTTTGCGGTATATCTTAACTCGGACGACTGTATCACAGCACGTTAGACGGCGAACGAAACGACAAAAACGCAAGCCTCACCATGGTGGCGTTTGCTAAGTCCACCAAAGCGACACCGCCACCAAGTCATCTCAGTCACGTGGATCACTACAGCCACGTAAGAGTCGCTCCATTCCACCGACCTGTCATGTCGACAGACACCACCAAATTCCGTTCCAAACTCGCGAAACTCGACAAATCACTCGACGAACTCGAATCCCAACTCGAACCACTGTTCGCCCAGTCGCTTCCTGAATCCTTGCTCGCCCTCGACACCATCCAACAGGCGAAACTGCAAGTCATCATACCCTATGTCGTGTACGACCTCGTCTTTGGTAAGCGAGCGCGTGGCGTACTCGACCGTACGGATCCGGGCGCTGACGTCCTTTTTTTCTCGCTCGCAGTGTATCTGAAAAGTCGCGGTATAGACCCAAAGACACACCGTGTCATTGGCGAGCTCGTGCGTGTCCTTTCTGGCGCATCCCTTACCCAGATTGACAAACGCATCTCTAGGAACGCGTTCGTAAATACTTTGACAAGATCAAACATGCAGAAGAATCCGATCAAAAGAGTATGATCCCACTACGTTTCCTCGCAGTCCATGTCTGACGATGTGCGATAGGAAAGATCGGAATAGACAAGGCAGCCGCAGGTCGATTCATCAAACACGCCATTGCTCAGGCCAAGAATATGCAATTAGTCGACGAACCGTCGGACGCTGCGACTGCGGCAGGTTCCAGCTCCAGTCACGAGCGTGTCCCAGTCAAGATCACTAGCAAAATGGCAGCGCGCGCAGAGTACGAGGAGCAACTCAAGGAATTGGGGAGCGAGGAAGAAGAGGATCTCGAAGTGTTTGATGAAGATGAAGAGGCGATGGATACAGCAGATAGCCCGCCTGAAGAGACAAGGTCCGTGGGACTGGATAAAGGTAAGGGACGGGCGTCCGAGGGGGAACAGTCCAAGGGAGAGGAAGTTTCTTCCTCAAGGCGTAAAAGAGCTCGCGTAGACCCTTTTTCTGGTGAGCCTCCATACATCCTGTCAAAGTATCAAGCAAGTTCTAACGATAAACCGCAGGGTACGATAACTTGTCGGTCTCCGAGTCGACACCCCAGACAACGGACCACAGCAAGAAGGCCAAGATTTCCACGCCAGTGCGGTCATCATCAACCAACGACTCTTCACGAAGGGCCTCTGTCTCCACATCGGAAGATCGAGAGGCTAGAAAAGTTGAAAAAAAGGCAAAGCGTAAGGCAAAAAAGCCATGAAACTCGTGACTCTAGTAGGACGCCTTGTTCTTCCCTGTTACACGTTTATAAATTGATTTCCACGAGATATACAGACGTAGACCATCCTATCCTACTGGTTTGCAGCGCGTAAGTTTAGAACAGTCCGTAGACACTAAGAGCGAGAGGGAAATACTAAACCATACAGATCAAAGATAAAAATACACATCACAATCATCATCACATCACCACACACCCTTCGCGATCACCGTCTTCACCAGGGGTGTTATTTCCAGAAGACGTCCTGCTGCTTGACGTCCACCACCTCATCCTCCCGGACAGCTTCCCACCGTCTTCGGGCTCGCTCGCCTGTTCTGACGCACTCTGCGCTTTCTTATTCGCCTTCTTCTTATTGCGTTCCCTGATATGCCGTACTGCGTCGACGGTCTGCCAGCTGTAAAATGACTTGATCACCACCCTCTTCTCGTCACACTCGTCTTGTCCGACTTTGAGATCCTCGCCATCCCTCCCATCCAAATAACCGAGTTTCCTCGCCTCCCATGAGCGCCAACCTTTGCGGGGGCGCGTGTTCACCACCACGTCCTTGACAGAGCGTTCCCCAACCGAGCGACAATCCACGACGACCAGCCCCGCGTCGCTGACGCCTCGTTCGCAGACCTGGCGAACAAAGTCTTTGAGCACCGCCCCGGATATAGACGTGCCGTCAGCCTCCAGAACCCGTAGTCTTGGACAACCGCGAATGAGCGCTCTGAACGCCTCGTTGGTCAAATTGGTCGCACATGACACGGTCAGATGCTCCAGGGCATGGCCGGGCTGGGGTGGTTCTGTGGTGGTCTTGAACGAGGTCGAACCCTCTATCTTTACGGCAGGCTCCGGAGTAATCACCTCGAGGACTGCATCCGTGATGTCGGAAGCGTCTTCCAGGTCGATCTTCCGGATGAACGGCGTGGTACCAAGGAGCTGTACAAGACCACCGTCCTTGAGCGATTGTCCGATTCCCGCGAGTTCGAGAAACTCCAGACGAGGAACCGAATAAGCAAGGTTCGAGCAAGCGGTATCTGTGAGCATGATGCAGTTGGAGAGCGAGACGTGCCTGAGGGCCGTCACGCGTCGCCTGTGTCGATGTGGATCTCTCGGGTCCCTCCCTGCTTGCCGAGATGTCAACGAAATGGTCTCCCCAAAAACATTTCCGTCCTCCGCGCACGACACGAATGCCTCCAAAGCGGAGTTGTGCAGGCTACGACAGTAGCTCAGATCAAGGACTTCGAGATGAGGTGCAGCGTTCCCCAACATCGCCAGCGTGTCGTCGTCAACCATGGGAAGCCCACATAACCAGAGTTCCTTCAGCGCGAGGCGAGCGCCTCGTGCCATCACCGCTGATCCGAACGCGTAAACGCCATCTCCATCAATGTTTGCGCACCGACTCATGTTCAGTGATGTAAGGTGCGAGCAAAGCGCAAGCACATCAAAGGTGGCGTTCGTGACGGCTTGCAGACCCTTCACATTCAAGCTGCGGAGAAATGGCGACCGGATGAGAAGACTATGAAGCGACTGTGTCGTCAGTGCAGTACAGCCTTGCAAATTGATTTCGGTTAGTTGCGTATACGTGAAGTTCATGATGGGTGCGGAGCGCACGCAAAGGCCACCAGCCATATCGATCAACGCAGTTGGTGACAGGTACGTGTGTCCCGACAAGTCAAGGTTCTTTATGAATGGACCTGAGAGTTCGACGAGAGAAGCAAGGGAACTGGAAGACGTGGCAGGGAACGCCCGCAGATCAACTTTTTGCCAGAGTTGTCCGTCAAAGACCAATGTACGCCATAGCTTTGACACCTGACCTTATGATTGATTCACTTGGTCGACGGGATAGTAATCAACTATACCCACCCTGCTCAGCTTGACAAGTTCTCGCATCGCACGGTTTCGTCCGACCCAGCGATTTTTCGACGAAGAGGCTACTAGGACCGACCACTTCCCGCTGTTCTTCAGTTGTTCGTGGTCCGCTTCATGGAGCGAGATCAAAGCAGAGAGCACACGAATCCGAATTTCCCTTGGTAGCATCTCGTCGAACAAATCTCTGGCATAGAGCGGCAGAGGGATGAATCGATCTTCAAAGTCTACTTGGGGAACGACATCGAATGCAGACTTTGGGAACGGGGGCGGGTAGGAATGGCCCTTTCCTCTTGGACCCGCGCCCCCGTCCAAATGGTGGTTGTCGGGATACCAGAAGGCAGCTACGTCGGGCACGGCTACAGGTGCAATCTGGGTTTCCACTCCGGCCCGAGGTGAAGACGCTCGGCTAATGTCCTTGGCTTGCCACGGGAAGAGGCAGTTTCCTATTTCAATCGGCATCAAGTCATTTCCGAGAGGGTCGGCAAAGTCGCCTGCCGGTCTTGTCTCTGAGGGCCCTGCTGCATCCGCCTTGTTTCTAGACAGCAGCCTGCGCGCGAGGCTGACCGGGGCCTTGGAAGACGCAGCCAATTTGATTCTGATTTTGGACATGGATGGCGTAGTGGAACGGACGGAAAGGTTAGAGAGGGACCTCGTTCGGGAAGGAACTTTGGTGAGGGTGGGAAGCTCGTCTGCGTGTACGACGGTGCTCTCTATCGAACTAGGGGGCGAATGACGTGAGGAGGCTGTGCGGAGAGACGCGCAGGTCGACCGAGACGAGGATGGGCCTGCTGTAGACGACCAGTCGTCGATATTGTAGCCCAGGTCAGAAGGCGAGAGCGACAGAGGAGGCAACGTGGGTGGGGGCTCTTTTGCTTTGCCTTTGTCGGTCAATGAGGCAGGGGTGCCATTTGGGCAGGCGGCATCAAATGGAACGGAAGGGCCGGGTAGATTAGATAGTGCATGATCGTCTTGGGATGGAGAGTCGCACAAGGGGCGAAATGGCGTCGGGAATTCGATCAGGAATGACGGGGGTGAAGGAAAGAAGAAAGTGGGTGAGTCGGAGTGGATTGGTATTATGGCGTCGATAGAGGCGGAGGGTGCTGGATCCGGATGTTCCGAGAGGGTGTGATGGGGCATGGACAGATGGGCTGAGGGCGTATAGAGCGGTGGGGACGATGCGAACGGGGATGGGGATGGAAGAGAGGGCTTTAATGGGACCTGGCCATCGTCGGACGAGCTACCGACGTCGTGGGGATGCTTCATGGGGTAAAGCGGACAGAAAGAGCAGCGAGATAAGACGTGCGCTGGCTGGCCCGAGGAAAAGAAATGATATCGATGGACAGAGGGCCGCTTGAACAAGCTGGAAACAGACGACTCCAGCACTCAGGGGTCAGATCTAGAACTTGCACCTTGATCAGCCTAATTCAGCCATCGTCATGCCACCTGTCGTCCTCATCCACCCGAAACTTCTGACAAGACAATTTGCTCATTGGACAATAATTCGACTAAAACGTGAATAGGTTGAAAGTTGGCAGACAGAAACAACTTGGAACTAAACATCATGATGCATCACAAGCGGTCCCAGAACAAACAAGCCAGACAGCAAAAAGTTTAGTGCGGACCAAAATCGAAACCTTTACCAATAAAAATACCAAGCAAAACAGATAGCGTGCGCAAGTTGCCAAACAGGGCGCAAAGTGAAAAACCTGCAGGTTCGACGACGGTGGTGATGATGAAGATGGAGACGATCAAGCGGCAGCCGCTCTGGGATTCTCCTTTGCCTTCTTCCAGTTGGAAGTAGCAAGCTTGAATCTACTCAGAAAGAATGATCCATCGGAGTCAGACACAATCTAGATCAAACTTGCTCACCTCTCTTGATGAGGCATGTCAGGGTCAGACTCCTTCAGTCGTGCCATTTCGGACTGCATAAATTTGTTGAAGGCACTAAGCTTCTTCCGTCCTCCACCCCCGGCCGAAGACTCTGCGGATAGGTTGCATTACGACCAGCAGAACGGTTGTGAGCGCAAAAGAGACGAACTCGTTTTCTTTTGGGGCTTCTCCGCCGCTGGCTTTCCTTCTGCTGCGCGAGGCATCGCTGTGTTCGAGTGTAAGGAGGACTACCCGAATTTCGTAGACTCTTTCAAAGTTGAACCCTAGAGCGCACAGACCAGTAACAGGGGCGGTGCCAGAATGCGACGATGAACACACAAGAAACAGCGTCAACAAATTGAAAAGTGAGCGGAAGGACCAATGGCTAAACATACCTTTCTGTCTTGAAAAGTTCAAAGAGGATGGAGAATCGAACCAAGTGTGGTTGTCTGTGGAAGGGTGGAAAAGTTCATGTTGGCTTGCGTTGACCGGACCTTATACGAGCATTTCAAGTTTGAACGCTCTCTCGCAGACCACCGAGAAGGACCCCAGACACGCCTTATAGACCCCACGTAATGCCTGCAACCATCAAACTCTACAACTTCGGCGCGTTGCAATCAAAGTTTTGGAGGCGGTCCAATCAGAACGCAACGTGGGTAACTCGCGACTCTGGGCTGCTCGCCTGAGATTGCAGACTCAGTAATTGCATACGTCTCGCATGGCCAGCTTAGAGTCAACCTACTATAGCATTAGAGACAGGGAAAAAGCGGCCACACAAGATACCCCCATGGACTTGCCCATGGATGCATTCGCAATTTCGCATTGAGCCATCGTATCGGTAGGGTATAGTACCCGGGGTCCGCTCCTCAAAAAGTCCGTCAAACAATTCTTGTTGAATCGCACAAGACCGCTGTGCTCCTTCGTGGACACCCTGTGGATGAGACAGCATCGGAGAGAACAAGATGAATCAAAATATTACACCGCGATGCCAACACCTCAAGTAGGACACGACACGCCATAACGTGGCCCTGAGCCTACGACAGCATCAGGCACTTCACTTTCCAGGCCCTCTCCTCCCTTCGTTGGCTATGCTCTCTATCAAGCTTGTACCGCTCACGATCCCAGTAGTGGCGATCAAGAATTTCCGACCTGCACTAATCAATCCACATGTTTCTCAAATTTGTAGAACTTGGTCTGTACCTTTGTTTTGCCGACTAACCCATCTCAGAGCTGCGATTTCGGTATACGTACACCCACCAAGGAAAAATACGACCGTCGTAGTTGGTTGCTCATGAGGTTGAACTGGAAACCATGTGGATGCTCAGGTCATCGAGTTTATCAACAACGCAGAATGTCCACACTTACGAAGCGCAGAAATAGATGAGGTCTCCGGTCCTGTTTCACTAGGCATCTTCTGCACGATGTCAAAGGTTTTTCCCGGAATGGTAGATAGTACATCCTCGAAACCTTTCCAACCGACAATAGGGTGTGCAAAGAGTTTCCTGGAGGTCGACCCTTTCCCCTTTCCGTCTCGGTCATCAGCACTGGCCTTCTCCGCAGGATTACTGATGACACCGCTCTTTTGCGCGACACATTGAACTAGCCGAATGCTGATTGGCGCATAGCCGGAGTATACATAACTGATGTCATTCTCGAGCTCTTCCAGAGCCTCCGGATTGTCATCGATCAGGAGACGTAGAGATTTGCGCACAGTGGTAAATGGCAGCTTATTAGTCGCAGCTGTTGACGCAGGAGGTGGGGTTTGCAGGAGCACAGAAAGGGGAGATGCGGACAAGGAAAGCAAAAGGGGCAACAGATGATATCCGTAAGCCTTTGGTAAGAGAGAAAATTTTCAGTAAAACGAAAAGGAAAATAAAGCGCCGGCCCTTGCCTGGAGAAACTCTTTCTTCACATTCTCCAGTGGGCGAGTCTTGATACCACCTGTGGTTATACTTGCAAGACAGAGAAGTCGGGCAACGGTTTGCATATCCGCCCCCTGAGCAATCATCTCCTCGATGGCGTTGATCTGCGCTGTGGTCTCGTACGAGGCAAGAAGATCTTTGCGGATCAGGATGAACTCGAAAGTCAGCAATATCCCAACTTAATACCAGATCACATACTTTGTTGGATTTCCAAAGACTTATTAAATAGTTCTGTGCGTGTCTGCGGGACCAACATCTCCGACAGACCAGTATCTAACATCCGACATCGAGAACGATGGCAACAGAAAGCATGGCACTACTCACGTAGTCTTAAAGCTTCATGTTCTGTTTTCAGACCACCCAGCTTACCAACAAAGTCACGGAGTTGCGCTACTGTCTTGGCCTGTAGACGAGCCTGTATGGTGCATGAGAGAGTATCCACGATCTCGAACGTAGCCCGCTCACTTTGTAGTCCTCGTCAATCCGATGTGCGACACGATTCAGTCGTTTGCCAACAGAGGAGAAATTCAAGTCTCGCAATTCTGCGAACAAAGGGTCCGTCGCCGCAGACAGGAGATGTTTCTTGGTCTTCTCATTTGTGACTGGCGTTATGGCTGTAGATGGTTGCGAGGTGCTTGGATTTGTCGAATCTGGAACGGATGGTGGGCTCAAGAGGCTCAGAGGAAGTTCGGCCTGGGCTAACAAGGATTGAGAAGACCACTCAGCTACGAGCACGCACCCACTTACAGTTCTTAATGCCGATTAACTCATCAATGAGACCCTGATATGTTAACTGGGTCAGTAATGGGGTGATCATATCAACATGTCTATCCAAGACGATCAGGGAGTCAAACGGAGCCGGAGGATTCAGCGTATCGGCAGAGGCTGCTGGCTGCTCGGGAAGAGGCTTGGTCAAGAGGGTAGCAAGTTTCTGCCTCGAAAATTAGTCCAGTGAATGTGGATTTAAATATCTATGCCATTACAGAAGCATAATCTCCTTTTCCAATGATGCGGGGAAACCGGCTGAATGTATGCTGCAGAGCATTCAAGGCCAACGCTGAATTGTATATGATAGTCTCGTCGCCATCCTGTGATAAAGATTAAAGACCAGATTTGGACAATTAGCCCAGATAAGATATACCTACCACCCATAATTCCTTGAATGCACTGTCGTATTCAAGTGAAATGACATCCTCCTCGACGGGTATGAACTGTAAGTTATACGATGAGATGGTCAAGTCACCAAGTACACCCTCCTCCTCCAGTATCCGAGAAACGAGGGTCGAGGTCCGGGGGACGAGGAAGAGTGTGTATCTATACTTGTGAGATTCCTTGGAAGATCTCTTGATTTGGTCTGACATTTTATTGGTAGAGATGGCGTACAGAAGCGGACATCACTGACCCGCGATTATTTTCACGTATTTAATGAGAGGTCTGCAAAGATAAATCACATTCGTGGTGGTCGAGGTCAAAGGGCCGGGTTCAAGCCAGAACATTTTGTCAACCCCATGGTTCTATCAACTGATCAGCACTGACATGATGAGTGCTCCGGACGAAAAACACCTTCAGAAGCGCGACTTCCGTAACAAGCCCTAGGGGCCCGGCAAGAGTTGAGTCGAGTACGAGCGTCTTTGCGCCATTTACCTAGGATGAATCTGTGAGCATGAGCGGGGTACGACACATAGAGAAACTTGCCGAATTGAGAGCATTCACCAAAGCCTTCTTGACCACATCCTTCAGCACCTGGACGTCCAATATTTGTTCATTGTCGCGTTCGACGCCCGATGTGGACTGGAGATCTGCAGAGGACAGCACGGAGGTCGCTGCCATTGCGGGGGAGTGGTGTAGCACAGCCACGAATTACCAGGTGGGCCTGGGCCGGTTCGGTGACGCCACCGATGGCAGCGACCCTTTTTATCACTGTGCCGTCCGTCAGTCTTGACGTTGAACGTTGAACTGCGACCACGATGGAGGCATCGGCTCCCGCTCCAGAGTACGATGCAAGACACCCTCTCCTTTCCCTGTTGTCGGCATGTTTCTGGGCAACCTGTGCGTACCTCAGCTTGATGCCTTCGACGTGAAGTGTCGAACATGTTCTACAGTATGGATGCTTTCATGGGTCAAGTCACTCATCACCTTTGCGACCATCTCGGTTCCCCGGTTAATTTACTTTGTGCTGTCGTATTCCATGACACTGACCGTCAGCATTTCCTCGATCCCGCATGGGCAAGTGCTGACGCGACACTCTTCCTAGCTGAACTTCTGGTCCTTTGCGTTCCTCTTCGTCGCATCAGCAGTCGCTTTGAACTACTGGATTCGCTTGCGATATCTCAACACCTACTCGCAGCTCAAAGAGCCGCCGCTCGTCAAACCAGATGTCAATGCCCTCCATCCAGATGTGAACACAGCAGAACCACCGCCAGCGTTCCATAATTATTTGGACGACTTCCTGCAAGCCGTGCGCGTTTTCGGTTTTCTCGAAAAGCCAGTCAGTATTACATTGTCTTCTTCGCCCTCTTCCGCTCATCTAAATACACCGCAGGTCTTTCATGAGTTAGCTAGGCATCTACAGACCAGACGACTTATTGCAGGAGATAGTATCTCACTTGATCAAGATCGAAATTTCTACTGTGTTATAGATGGGACCGTCCAAGTATTCGCGCGAACTGGCCAGACGCCACTACAAAATGGTTCTTGGGACAGCGAAGATATGAATGGATATCAATTAATTAACGAAGTTGGGAGCGGAGGCACGCTGTCCAGTCTTTTCAGCATCCTCAGTTTGTTCACAGACGAGATCAAGTTGAGTTGGCAGGAGGAGGCGCGGCACATACCCTCCTCGAATCTCCCCATGCAGTTACCTCTCCCGCGAAAACATATCGGACGAATAAACACTGATGTATCGCATCTCGACCTTGAATCAGAGCAATCCTCCCCCACTCCTCTCTCCCGCAACCGAACGACGTCAATCTCATCCTCGGGATCAACAGCTCACCCGGTCGGTATACCTGATACTACTAGTAGACGACCCCACACTCCGTCGAATGCTCCCTCACCACCGCAGTCAGACTCTATCCAGCAATCTCAAATTCGTCATGGCATTGTCGGACGGGCCACAGAAGACAGCACACTTGCAGTTATCCCAGCTGAAGCGTTCCGAAGAGTCACCAAGAAGTTTCCGAAGGCGACAGGTCATATCGTTCAAGGTAAGTACTACCAATCAATCATCGTATCACGTATCACGAGATAACCCTTTCGCAAAAGTAATTTTGACCAGATTCTCGCGCGTAACTTTCAACGCGGCTCACAATTACCTGGGACTGACGACGGAAGTCCTCCGCACTGAGAAGGCGATTAACGAAATCGCATGTCATCCATTGCCGAATTCATTCTACGAAGGTGGCGGACTACATTCTTTGCGCCAGCGCTTTGATGATGTCGCAGTACAGGAATCCGACTCCGAGAGCGACTATTTCAGTCACGAGCCATCGCCATCCATATTTTCTTCTGGTAAAGTTAACGGCAGTGTCAGCGCGATCAGTTCAAGAGAAAGGCTCGCAGAGAGTCCTATAGGCCACATACACATGCGCACTTTCCCTCTTCGAGCGCACCAGCAAGTCCAAGCGGGCGACCTCCTTACTTCAACCGGTCAGGGGAATGACGCTCATAGGTCTCACTCCCGTACTTTCACCGTCTTGAATACTCCTCGTATCGCCACTTCTAAGAATATTTCATTCATGGCCCATCTCCCAGGGGACGAGTTCGACCTTCGCGATGAAGTCATGTCCTGCATTGCAAAATCCATTGGATTATTGCAACCTCCTATTAGCGGAGGAGAGTCTATCGAAGCCTCACCAGCTTTCCCAGCTTTCGATACATCAAAGTCACCGTCGGGGATGTTCACCTCTCCCTTTGGATCGCTCTCTCTTCTAGATGTAGGGGATGACAACGTGTCTAGTGTAACCGGGAGTTCTTCGAATGCCACTGGCTACATGAGTGGCTTGGACAATGAAGTAGAAATCCTATTCTTCTCTGCCGGCTCAACTCTCGTGAAAACGGGTGAACGCAACACTGGTCGGTGTTCTCATTAAGGGTATGCTGAGAGACTAATAGTCAAGATAGGTCTATACTACGTCATCGAGGGTTTCCTAGACATCCTCCTTCCGACAGAGACACCTGCGTCACAATCCAAGACATTGGGTTCGGACACAGACTCGATATTTACACATGATCAGACAAGGTCAGATAGTGGTAGGCGGGAGACTTGCAAACTTCTCTTCACCGTAAAGCCTGGAGGCATTGCAGGGTACCTCGGTATGTGATACCTCGAAATGTCAGACTCTCGATTAAAGTCGTACCAGCTTCTCTTTGTAGCACACCTTCTTATGTCGACATCCAGGCCAAGACAGATACGTACGTCGGCTTTTTGCCTGCTAAAGCTTTGGAACGACTGCTGGAGAAGCGACCTATCGTTCAGCTGACGCTCGCAAAGAGGTTGATTTCATTGCTTTCTCCACTTGGTATGCATCTTCTTAACCACCAGAGGATATCTCCTCACCTCTTTCCAGTATTGCAAATTGATGCCTCGTTGGACTGGATGCAAGTTACTGCCAGCCAGGTTCTTTGGAGGCCACAGGACGTTAGCGACAGCTTTTATATCGTCATTAATGGGCGATTGCGTTCCATAACTGAGGGAGAAAATGGGAAAGTGATAATTACCGGTGAATATGGCCAAGGAGACACAGTTGGAGAGCTTGACGTGATCACCAACTCGCCACGCCGAACAACGATGCATGCCATACGCGATTCTGAGCTCATCCGTATGCCACAAACCCTTTTCAATGCAATCTCCTCCCGGTGAGTGGATTATTTCATGCGGATTGGGCCTAGTCACGCTAACCTGTTCTTCCTAGCAATCCTCGCACTACTGCACAGTATGTCGGGTCCTGATAATTACGCTAACGTGCTCATTGAATTCCTAGGCTTCTCCGTACCATTGCATCCCGGGTGCGCGATGAGGTGGATGCATCCTCGAATGTTCATCGTCCAAACACAGCAATCGAACTAGGCCGGAATAACACAAACCTGAAGACTGTAGCCATTCTACCTGTGTCCCGACTTGTTCCTATTGACACGTTCGCACGGAAGCTGAAGGCAGCATTAGAAGAGATGGGTGCCAAAACATCGTATCTCAACCAAGCCTCCGTTTCAGGACACCTTGGACGGCATGCCTTCTCCAGAATGGGAAAACTCAAGGCTGCAGCGTGGCTGGCTGACCAAGAACAGAGATATCGTATTGTACTCTACGTTGCCGATTCACCGGTCAATAGTCCCTGGACGCAAACCTGCATTCGACAGGTAAGGACAGTTCATCAATTCGGAACATGTGGTTCACACTTTTAGGCGGATTTCGTTATGGTTGTTGGTATGGGGGATGACCCGAGTATCGGGGAATATGAACGCCTTCTCCTTTCCATGAAGACTACTGCTCGGAAGGAGCTTGTGCTACTCCACCCAGAACGATCCGTTAGCCCCGGATCAACAAGAGAGTGGCTCAAGGTCAGTTACATATGCAGTCTAGGGGGTCAAACCTTTACGTTATGTATTATACAGAATCGACCGTGGGTTCATCAACATACCCATGTTGAGCTGCCGGTGGGTACCAAGTTACCACGCGCTGCAGAATGTTAATAATCCAAATAACCAGGGTCTTGTCTTGCCTCTGGCTAAAGTGTCGCCCCCACAAGATCCCCAAGCGGTCGTTGCATTCAAAAACCTGAAGGATAAAGTGCAGAGTGGCATCCAGAAGTACAGAGGAGTGCGAGCAAATGCACGTCCTCAACGTCATCCCCTGGTCAACGATTTCTCGCGACTAGCCAGGAGGCTTTGTGGTAAATCAGTCGGAGTTGTACTTGGGGGCGGTGGGGCACGTGGGTTATCGCACATCGTGAGTGATCGATTTACCGCATCTCCATGGATATACCCATTTTTGTCGTCCTCGTGCCTCAGGGTGTCATCCGGGCCTTGGAGGAACGGGGTATCCCAATTGATCATATTGCCGGAACAAGTATAGGCGCTTTTATTGCTGGCCTATATGCACGCGACTGTGACATAATCCTCGGTGCCAGTCGGGCGAAACAGTTTAGCAGTCGAATGGGCAATATCTGGAGAATGCTATCCGATGTCACTTATCCGCTAGTGGCTTACACTACGGTGGGTGTTGACATCCTGAAGACGGAACCTTCAATAATTCTTTGAGCAGGGACATGAGTTTAATCGCACGATCTACAAGGTAAGCAATCACGCTACTCCACGAAGCTATACTAAACCGCCTCAGGCTTTCTATGATCTCCACATCGAAGACATGTGGCTTCCGTATTATTGCAACACAACCAACATTAACACATCGCGCATGGAGATACACGAGACTGGTTATGCTTGGAGATTCATTCGTGCGTTACCGCGCTGCCTATATGCTATTCTTCATGCCATTGTCTTATTAGGTGCGTCCATGACCTTGGTTGGCATGTTGCCCCCATTGTGTGACAATGGTAGCATGCTCGTTGACGGCGGTTATCGTAGGTTTTCCATCATGATCCTCGTCGTGTTGCGCTGACCTGGTGTGTGGTACTAGTTGACAACTTACCTGTAGGCCGCAAGGTTCACTTGCCTAGACTATTAAGTGAACATTTTTTCAGGTATCGACAATGTTCTCCATGGGAGCCAGCGTTGTAATCGCAGTAGACGTCGGTTCCGTAAGTCACCCTCTCACATCGAACTTGCACTCGCGCTCATCCGCTCGCAGATCGACGACAACTCACCTCGAAACTTTGGAGACTCCTTGTCGGGATGGTGGCTCGTCCTGAACAGATGGAATCCATTCTCGAACGTGCGCAACATACCGGCGATACCCGAGATACAGAGTCGACTAGCATAGTTGGTGTCCATCCTCTTGATCTGCGATGACGTGGCTTGGGTCTTACACGTCCCGTTTCTCCCCCTTTTCCATTTAGTGTATCGAGTGTCCGGACGCTTGAAGAAGCCAAGGTTGCCCGTGGATGTTTGTACATGAAGATACCAGTTCAGGAGGTAAGTAAGCATGTGTCAAGTAGAGTCGACGACACCTTGTTCACCATTCACAGTACGGTACCCTTCAGTTCAGCAAGTACGACGAGATTGAGAAGAAAGGGTATCGGGCTTCAGTCAAGATACTGGACCGCTGGGAAGACGAAGGGAAACTGCCTAGCCTGACCATTGATGGTCCAAACGCAGAGAAGAGTAAAGCTGCGAGGAAGGGGAGGAGCGCGAGACGCAACTCAGTGTAACCAGACTGGCGGCTGTGTTTACTTTGTCACATGTAATTTGTGTCGTGTCTTTCAGACTGTTTTGATTCAATTTCAATTTCAAGATGGTTTATCTACGTAGTGGAAGAAACACTAGGTGACACATGCTGGATGGAATAGGAACATACATTGTTTCTTTACTCGAAGCGCTATCTGTGACGTAAGGATGCAGGCGAGTGCGGTACTTATGCAGCAAGAGCAAAATCGTGGATGAGGCAAATGAAATCGCTTTCGATGGCGGAATAGGAAAATAAATAGATTGATCAATTAATCAATAATAATGGATATGCTGCAGAGCGACTGCACAGACACATCGAAGTGAAGGTTTAGGTGGAATAAAAAGGCACAAATAATGGCAACGAGTGATGATACACGATCAGAGAATCGAAGTGAAGGGCTGCTTCGGCGTGTCAGCGGAAAAGCCTATCATATGAACAGCATTACACACCTACATGCCTAGTGAACAATGTGCTGATGGAAACTCAACAATAAGAGCGCATCCTCGATTTTTACACCAGAATATGTCACGGCGTTCATTTCTAAGTCGTAATCACTTGGACCACTGACGGGCACCATTCCAGCGACCTTTCTGAATTCCTGAAAAGCGAGTGGCTCAACGAGGTTGACGTCCATGGACTCCATTCCGTCATGCACAGGAAGATGTGACCTTGACCGTTTGTTTGGAGGTGGGGATGAAGATACGTCAGTGAAGGGGGTCACAGCCTCCTGATATTCCTCCTCGCTTCGTTCATCCATATCCTGATCCATGATATCCTCGTAGATGATGTCCATGGCGTCGTCGTCGTCATACACTGAAGATCCTGATGAGACATCGTGTTCGTGGGGATTGGCACTTCCAGCAGAAAACCCTGGACGCTTTCCGCGCTTGCGAGCGTTCTGGCGAATATTGCGGAACCAATTCGTCACCTTGCCAATATCCCTAGAGAAAAATAATCAGCGACTCGTTCTGGTATTGTTACTGAAGCATACACTCACATGCCAACCTCCGATGCCAGCGCACTTCGCTCTTCGATTGAAGGCGTCAACGTCTGATGAAGCAGTTTCTTTAGTGCATCAAGCTGATATGGCTCCGGACGAGACCGCCGAGGGCGCGAAAAACTATCCTCGGCCCTGGCGCCCTCACTACTGTTATCGTAGTGTCTACCTTCATCAATGTGAAGGTCTCGCGGACCCCTGGAGTAGGGTAAAATACTTCTCCGCATTCGTGGAGAAGACATCCGAGAATTAAAAGAAGGAGGCAGTGACGTTCTACTCCGAGGGGTAGAAACTCCCCGGTAATTGTCAACCCCAGCAGACGAGAGTTTCGATAGCGCGGGACGGGACTGGCGTTCAGGGGTCATTAACGAAGGGTGGTGAGACCGAGGTGGAAAAGGAGGGTGAGGTATGTGCGATGTTGACAAGCCATCACTACTACTAGATGGCTGTCGCTGCGCCGGAAGTGCAGGAACATCCGGGGTAGAAGCAGACTCTTCTCTGTGCTTCTTTGCTTGACTGCGCTGGTTCTGAAACCAATTGGTCACGCTCTGCAATCGCCTGAAAGCTTATCAGCCACGCGAACAAGCTTTACGCCCCGGATGACATACATGCCGACTTTGTCTGCGAGTTCCTGTCTCTGCGCCGGCGTGGGGTGGTCATTGAGGGCGTAAGCACGGCGCAGTTCCTCGGCCTGTTCTGGGGATGTTCGCATTCTTGCTACTTCGTTGCGACCCCTTCGAGACGGAGCACCATCATTCTCAGACACGAAACGGCCATCCGTATCAGGAAGCATATGTTCCAACTCAGGATTATGTAATTGAGGCACAGCCCCACCCTCAGAATGATGCCCACGATGGTGGGATAATATGAATCGATCTTGTCCAAAGAACTCGGAGGGGCCAGCGAAAAACGAACTCTCGAGAGCAGCTTCTTGAGCATTATTTTGGCTGCGAGTCATATTAGCAAGGGGGTCGGCGAGAATGTGGTCATTGAGATGTAGATCCTTTTGCCTGGATTTGCGAGCGGATGAAGCATGAGAGCGGGTCGGACGTGACGAGTGTGGCTGAAGCGGTGGCGCAGGGGAAGTGGAATTCAGGAGGTTTGCTATTGACGGCAGATTGGATGGTTGCTTGGACGATTTTTCCGGTCCAGGATCATTTGTGGCGGGAGTTGAACGTGCGACTGGGATTGTCTTGTTCCGCTTCTTGGTGGACGCTCGCTTGTTTTGAAACCAAGCGTGGACCGTCTTGGACTCCCTGGAACGATGGTCAGAATGTGTGTCGACATTGGCACAGCCCATATTGATAAGAGCACAGATATAGCCAAAAGAGGGAACTCACATTCCAAGCTTCTCAGCGAGCTCTGTGCGCTCGTCTAAACTAGGGTGCTCATTTCTGTCGAAGAGCTCGTTGAGGGCGGCTAGTTGCACTGGACTATGGCGATGACGGGGTTTCTTGGAGGAGGACTTGTCTGGGTTGTCGGGGTCATGGTGCTTGTCAGACCTCCTGGCAGATGGCTTTTCGTCGACGGACGGTCTGTCGTCGTCGCCATCGTATGTGGTGGGAAAGCGGGGAGGAGATGGGGCAGACCTGATATGGGTCGACTTTTTCGCCGAGAGAGGTGGGGATGAGTTCTGGATTCTGTCCATGGGGTGGTTTGAGGAGAAGAGGAAATTCAAGCCTGCGACATGACAAAGGCTCTGTATATCGAGCTCTGGCAATATTCCATATCGGCACCTTTTTTAAACAACTCTGTGCTAATGGCTCAATATTCACACGGCTACTGATCTCTCAAACTGGCAACCGGTTCGGAGGCTACGGTATCCAACTTGAACGCCAGGCACCCCTTGCTCATCGATCCTGCCTGACCTCCCCGTTCATTCCCTGGAGGTGCCTCCGATGTTTCAAAATTTGACACCTGAACTAGTGGCTTTTTTCACGAGCTCGAGGTAATTGCACGTGGAATTGTATTATAATAGTGATTACATCATCGTACCTTTCTAATGCTAATTTCATTCCGACCATCAAGTACACAGCTGGCCAGAACGGGATGCCAGCCGCGATACACTCGGGCCACTCTCGATCTCACTTATCCAAGCATCAGCTCCATGCGTGCCAGCTCGCCGCAGTACTCATGTACCCCCTCATATCCGTGTTCTGTTCTCCTTTCGCCAAAGCTCGTTCTTCGAAGCTTCTCGTATCCAATTTGATCGCCTCTCCACCGATTTGGCAGTCACTTGAGCCCGAATTCGGTGCTGCGGCGGCTGTAGAACGGGTCGTGGAAGGCTCGTTGACAGCACGAATAAACAAATCCCATGACACAGTTGGTACTGTGGCACCATTACCGCTACCTCCTTGAACCGTATCAGGGGTGGCACAATAACAATTAATCAACCTCTACTAATGCAGATCTAATCAGAATACCAATTTGCGCTCGCTCGCACCGTTGTATAATGCAGGGTAGATGCATAACGTAACGTACGATTACAGGTTCAAGTAACGCACGGAGCCTTGGCAACCCCACTACATATAAAGCAGGGTCTGTTAATCAATGGCAGTGGGAGTATATAGAGTATTTATAGTGGCAATGAGAAATTATCCCCATAGGATCACCTCGTGCATTGATATTAAAATGTGTGCGAAGTTGTACCCAGACAACGTCGCCGTAACTCACCTCAGCTACGAGACCGGTGATCCCCCTTGCATTTCTTCTGCGTCAATGTTCTTGATCCATGCACCGATTGCGCCTCTGCCATCGGTGTGAGTGTGAACGTGAAGGACATCCACAAGATACGTACAAGAAACCTTCGTGTCTCAAAAAGAGTGCGCGTTTCTTACCCTTGCTCCAAAACCGTATAGCATATGAAAGGGTAGTAATAGTAGTTGCATGTCCTACAGCGGGATGAGTACTGGTACAACCGCAGCAGTCGAAACTCACCGCGAATGAAACAACCTCCGAAGTAGATCCTGTCCAAGCCATATTTCTCCGCGTTCATGTATCTGGATACCGGGCCCGTCAGGTGATCCGAACCAAGGTACAAGAACAGCCACCACGCACGCAATCTGTCCAATGTTGTTTGACACTGCATAGAGCAGACTTCTGCTGATATCTTCTGCTTTAAACGTCCCGCGTTCACCACCCTCTTTCCCCCCACCAGTATGCTTAAAGACTTTACCAAAGGAACTCGCGATCGTAGTCGATTTAAGGCCGAGCTTTGTATAATCCGTCCCGTAGATGTCACCGACAAGCATGTCAACTGTTGCATTATCACCCTTTTCTGACAGGGTCAACATCTCTGCCAAGAAAAATGAGGGTCGGTTGGAAAACGGACATGATCTAACCGTTACTCACCATCAAATGTCCGGGCAGGTGTAAGCAGGCTTAGCAAGCCCCACAATGTACCGCCACCCAAACTCGTACCGCTCACACGCTCAAACGTGCCATCAGCATCGACCTTGATGATGGACACTCCTGATCCAATGTTGACGAGCAAACAGGGCAGATGTGCCGAAGGCTCCCCAGTCTCAAACGTGACTGCATACTTTGGCGGATTGGGTGATGGACGTTCGAGCACAGGCTGATCGGCAGATGTCGAGGAGGTAGTGACCCCATCTCTCCCGCCAGCACCCGCTGTGCCTTTTGTGGTACCTGGGTGGGAGAATTCCGAGATGAGTTCGTCCGAGAAGTAGTACACCTCCTCTGGGATCATGGCCATGAATTTCATTCCTTCGATCAGGCCCTCCATCTCGTCCTCCCGCCGAACCTCGACCGATAGTTCCTTTTCAAACAGCCCCCCAAACATGTGTGCTCCCCCTCCGGTTGCTATGATTTTGACCCCCCGGCGCATCTCCTCGATGGAGACGCCATTGGCAACGGCAGAGCGACTTATGAGCTCGGAAATGAACGTAATAAGGCCTGATATATCGGAGGTCTGGAAGCGCTCGAAGTTGATGGAACCACCAGGGATGTGATGGACTCGTGATGTGCGCTGGAGGATCGTGGAACGCAGCAAGTCGGTGTCAAGAGCGCCGCAATTGCCGCCACCATGTTCGAGCACGAGGGGGGTGAGAGCGCCGTTACGTGTGTGAGATGAACTTGGCGGGAGTAATGAGACTGAGCTTGAAGATGGCGAGCCTCCACTTGAGGCGGGGAGGCTTCTGGGTTC
Source organism: Xerocomellus chrysenteron (assembly GCA_038093415.1). Lineage (NCBI taxonomy): Eukaryota > Fungi > Basidiomycota > Agaricomycetes > Boletales > Boletaceae > Xerocomellus > Xerocomellus chrysenteron. Next base: position 55,942 of record JBBPSD010000007.1, read on the forward strand.
AGAAGAACTACCATGGGTCGCAGCAATGGACGGTGAAGGTGGCTCTTCAGGTGAGCGAGTGAAGTAGACCACTTTGGCAAGGGAACCGCCAATCTAGAAACAACAGCGATGAGGTTCGTGGTACGACAAGGAAAAGGTGTGAACGCACGTCGACAGCGATATGGGAGACGGGTTCGATATAGTTTGGAAGATATATGCCTCTACTGTCCCGCGTCTTGGATAAGGCGCCTGTAAGGGGACTAAATCGGAACTATTCAAGCGACACGCACTTCGGGGGATTCTTCGGCCAGAATGACGGCGCCTCTTGTATTGACATGGATAACCTTTGGGGTGGGCAACGGCGGGGCTGGCATGGCCGACGATGCTGAGCTTGCCGCTGTCGTCCTGTGTTTGGGGTCCCCGCGATGGCGAGTCGCGAAGGGCAGCTGAGGATTTGTCACCGCCACGGTTAAAGTACTCCGAGCACGATCGTACGATGTTCTTGAAGCTCAATAAATATATAGCTCGGACGAGTGCTCTGATGCGGTGAATGATCAACGGTTTGCTGTAAAGCCATCGTTATAAGGGGTGTCTTGGGCCTGTGTCGGCCTTATTCATGGCTTGCCGGGCAAGTCTCAGAGTAGTCATACAATGCCTGTCAGATCCAATCCCACAACGCGTGACTTGAAGACCTGTCCGGGGCAGAGTTTCGTGCGACCATGTCATCTCCGGTATCAATCTATACAACAGCCCTATCTCCAAACTGTAGAGTATACCCATCAGCCACCGATCGCAGACACGACTAGGGTGCATGCACTCTCTTGTTCCGCACGGACACCAAGCTCCAGAGTAACACCTTGTCCTTTTGAGAACGTCATCCGACCTCTTACAAGCACCTTTCCACCTCCCCCTGTGACCAATCCGGACAGCTGGAGCGTGTGGACTGACGTGGAACTCGGCGTCTCCGTACCTCCCAGCGGTTCCATGTTAAGAATTTCAATGATCGAGTCGCAGGCAGCTGTGAAAGTCGGTGAGATCACAGTAACCGTGCGAATCATATACCATGATTGGATCGTCAATAGCTGTTTACTGCGCATCAATGATTCGACGCACCTTTGATACTTTCCATAGCAGTAAGGGAAAATGTCTCAGTGGCAATTGCACCCGAGCGCAGTCGATCCCACTCCGACGAGAACGAGGAATAACTCGGTATTATGTAGTCCCCACCGGCAGTAAGCTCCACCTCCTCTAATTGGTATTCATCTTCGTATCCCTCCTCTTCGGGTTCCCCTGTCGAAGGATCGAGTTCCTTACTTATGAACTTGAGAACACATTGGAAGGATGCCGTGACATATTCCTCAGGCGAATCCCGCGTAAAGGAGACGTAGACAATACTTGGTGACGTCGATGCTGTCAGTGTTGGAACAGTGAGGATAAAGTCTTCTGTCAGCCCCGCTTCCGTTTGGGACTGCATGATAACGGACGTCTGCTCCAGCACGGTCTCTGGAAGGGTATTCGAGACATTGAACTACTCCGGATTCAGTATCTTGATAGAGATCATCCATTTCTACCGCGTACCTGAAACACGATATGCTCTTTGAATATGTGCTTCACACATGTCACTTGGTATTCCGTCTCTGTCTCTGTTAGCTGCACCGGTTTTGCACTGCTGTTAATAACTGGGCCGTAATCTGCGAATTCGGCAACTTCGGCAAGCTGTTGTGCATACGTGGACTGTGTCTCTGCGGCTGTCGGAGGCGCCGGTGATGCGTTGGTCCTGGTAGGCACAGCGATCGTGTCCAATGTGCTTGGCCCTTGAAAACATCGTGTAAGGTTGTCTCCTATCATACAGTATGATGTCCTCTTACGGCTCGCTTCTGCTGCCAGTTGGGCACGGCTAATTTTCGGTATTGCGGACGAGTCAAACGGTTGGGCGGCGGCGGCGGGATCACTGACGTATGCGACAAGTTTTGATTCCAATGCGGCCAGAGAGAATACCGATTCTGTGGCAAACGACCGTCACCCATCATGGTCTTGATAAAAGGAGTAAAACATACCTTCTTTCACGTATGCATCTGCAAGTAATTTCTCCTTGAAAACCCTTACATACATAGCGGCACGATCGCGAACCTCGTCGTCAACATCATCCAAGCACCTTACAGGAACTATGAGCCATACCCTACCAAGGATTACAAAGACCAACCTGTTGAGCAAAACAGTGACACTACGACGCAGACCAGCATCGATGGCGTTAACACCGAACTTGGCAAGGCTTGATACAGCAGCAGCACGGACAGTTGCATTTTCCAATACCACACGGTTGTAGATATACCGGATGTACTTCGTGGGTTGAGGAGCCTTTGGTCCCTCGACACCGAGCAGATGAAGGACACGGACGGAGAGTTTCGTAAATTCGCAGTCTTCGATGAACTCGCACAAGTGTGAAAGTGCTTGTTCCTTGCAGTCCGCAATGTACTTGATCATGTCGAATATGGCTTCCACGACAGCCCGCTTGAACTCATATCCACCCTCGTCGCGTAGGACACCTGATAGAAAAGCAAGCATTGATACGTGCTTGGAAGGAAATTTGAGGCAGAGGGACCGGATGGCATCGACCACGATGACTTTGAACTCGTCACTGATCTCTGACATAAAGCCTGTAATCTGCTTCATAAGGCGATCCACCGAAGCTTCGTTGCCGGTCTGGAGAAATATAAGCACTAAATGGACTGACGGACGAGCATAACCCTACCTTGAGAAGAGTGGTGATAGCGTATGTGGCAACACTCCTGTTGGGATCAGCGATGAGATTTTCAAGGTCCACGTTGCAAGCAGCTACGCTTGCTGGGTGGGTCAAGGCAAGTGCAGCGAGGGTACGTGTTGCGGCGAACTTCAAGACCGGTTTAGGGGATGAAAGAAATAGTTGTAGGACTGCATGACGCATTGAAAAAACGTTGCTATACCAGAAGGGGAGAACACAAACCTGCGATAGGCTTGGTCAGTTGTGAAGCAGTTACGTGCTTCATCTCACAAATGGCACGGGCGGCCTCAAAGTTCACCATATCACTCTTATGCCGTAGCCAGCCATCAAGTAGATCAAGAATCTGCTTTTGTACGCTTGGATATGGGTTAGTTCCGAACACTTGTCTCTTCGTGACGAGCTACGTACTTCGGATCTTCCTCCATAACCTTGGCAGCGTACCGAATCAACATGCACAGGGCCATCGAGTTTTTCAGCGTCGTGCCAGCACCAGATTTGCCGCCACCAAGTTGCTGAATCATCTTGGTGACTGCCATCCTATCTTGCTGGCGAATGAGGTAGAGTAAACCAAGAGCATGATACTGGGTGATGTAACTGGTCGACGGTATAGGTTGATATCCGCTGTTTGATGAACTCGAGGATCCAAAGTTCAAATAACCCCCCGAGGAACCACCGAATAAAGAGGGGGACGCCTTCGCGTTAACTGCTTCCTGAGCCTCGTTGACCCATCGTTTCACTACGTCTTTTGCCTGAGGGAAGAGATGGTAAGAGGAAACCAACGCGGCAGACGAGATAGAGGGTGTCCGATCGACGATAGCGGCCTTGAAGAAACGCTCGACACCTTGGGCCATGGAAGGCTACAGAGAGTAAGTCGGTTACTATGACATCAAGGTACTAGCAACTCACGTCGATGATTCGGCATAATGCACGGATAGAGTTCGGTCTGTAAATGACCTCAGAATTTGGCTGCATATCTTTCATGATACTGCTTGTAACCATGATCACATCTTCAGCTGTGGTAGCCAGTTCCTTGATCGCGAGGTACACCATCTGCCTCAACGCGCTCTGCGTAGCACATGATTAACGTTTCCCATGCCGGCGCGGGTTACTCGACTTACATCTTTGTGTTGAAACAGTTTTGTAGTGCCAAAGAACAACGTAGTGGCCTCCTGCGAGCTGAAATGCTCGCCAATATAAAGGAGGTAAACAATCCTTGTGAGGAGAGCTCTACACTTGCGCGGGCTGATGGGCGAATCATTGAAGACGCGGGCTTCCTGGATGATTGTGGTCTTATTGTTGTAGTAGGAGCTGAGGCCGCTCTCCTCTTCTTTTTTGGACACGTAGGCCATGGCAGACGATAGGTGAGCGACTCGTTTAGCGACTGTGCTCAGCGTCACGCCGCTCTACGTAGATCCTTTGTTGACATTTATTTGGTCAATATACCAACAGTGTCTTCAAGTTCCTATACTAGTGCGCTTCAAGTTGATCATGCACACGCGTGTTCGCAATGGATCACACCAGCTGGTACATACTATCTGCGATGAGCTGATCGCCTTTTGTGCCCACAACCAGTTTGTCTAGTGAAGCTTCAAAGGCCTCGTACTAAGGTTGCAGTCATGCTAACGACACTTCCAGTTGAATGTTGCAATAACTTACAATCACACATATGTACAGGTGCCCGGGTCGTGAAAGGCTCAATCTGAGAACATCGCTATCGGTCAGTGGGACGTTTGATTTGTCAATGTCACGGGGAAATTACGCCATCACGCTTGTTTCCTCATCGCCTACAGGATCGAGTCAAGGAATCGCAATGAATGCGGCTGAGAGCTTGATGGCTCAAAAGTTGATGCCACTGGCACCCACGTTACTTGATAATTTCGTTTTTTTAGAGTTCCGAATCAGTGTTTGAAAACGCGTGTTTTCCTAGTCTCCGAGGAGGAAATTCGGGTAAACATGGGAAGCAGATAGGCTTGTCCTGTAAGGCGGAAAATCCCGACACTAGTAAGCACCTTCTCGAGACCAGTGTTTTCCCTACGACGACAACAGGCCCGGGGTAAACAATAATCTGAGCTTGAAGGTGGCCCATCGTGGTTGGAGTTTTGACACAGAATCAGCAGTAAGTCCGTCCTCTCCCCGATCTAGGATGTGACATGAGTAACCGCCAAAATTCAATGTCCCTGGACCTTTGAGATTCACGCCAAGTGGGTGGGCATATCCAATTATTAGGTGAGTCAGCATGGTTCTGTGGCGTAGCGAGGAAGGAGCGGCGGAGCATAATCTTGGGACGAGTGGCAGGAAGTGGTACTTATGGTACTTCTTTCCGCGCCGCCGTCTTGCTCGCCCGCCCGCCAGCCGCGCAACGAAGTTCCCATTCACCGCTCTACTGGATCTCCGCCCATCCCTCTCGGTGCCGCGACATACCTGGAAAGAGCTTCGCGTTCGCAGACTAACTTTTATGTCCAACACATTCTCCATAAGGGGCATTTCCCTTGTCCTTGTACCTACAGATTAGGTTGGTGCTGTGGTCAGGTGCCGCGCTAATTGCACCCACCGCTCTCGCCTATCACTCCACAACACCAGTCATTCAATGTTGTTGTCGTACTTATCCAGTGAACCCTTCTTTTCTTGTCGCCTCTTCCTCAGACTTTGGTACCTGGAGCATCAACCCAAAGCGGGTTCTAAAACAGCACAGATTCGAGGACAAGAATTTCATATCTGAATCGCGGGCCCGGTAAGTAGTCGCCTGATCCTGTGCCAGCAAGGAGGTAGCAATGGTAGCCCTCCCAACGACCCAATACAGATATTCCTTCATCATCGTCGACCCCGCAATGCCAGCGAGGCAGTCTAATTCTATCCTTAGTCATCGTACCACCTCTTACCCAAACTCACTTACATCGGAAAATAGGACGCAGGAATCATACCAGGCTTTAGCAGGGAGGTTGAGTGGATGCTTGATGGTTTAACTAGATATATCACATGTAAGGATCTAGCATGCATAGTAAAATCATACAATATGCTCTGAGTACAATACACTGGATGCAATGCTGGATGTTCCAAGTTGGGAAAAGGAAAGCGCGAGGAAAGCGCATCCTGCCGTATCACGTGAAATGAGAACCGTCAGTGCCTCCTACGGGCATAGACGTTTTGTATCAAGACATAAATCGGAGTTACCGCCTCGTCGAGCTCTGCGCATGCATTGCGTTCCATAGTGTCGACAAACTCCGCCGAAAGGCCATGGCCGAGTAGGAGTGGCCGCCCGGACTTGAGAAATGCCTGCAGAGAGAAATAAAATAAAATAATAGGACCGATGGTTCCGCGGTACAGATATACCCACCTTGAGATCGTCCCTCATGGTCACTCCAACCCCGTTCCAAAAATTCGTCACTGGATCATTTCCAATCATCCAAGGAGAACACGGTATCCAAAATTCCCGATTCACGACATCCTCAAATGCTGGGTGATTGGATACCCATTCATACATATGAGTGGATGCTTCTGCTTCACCTCCCCGTGCCTTGACTGCCCGATTTACATAGGACATGAAAAGGGGAGTCCATGGAGGGTGGAAGGATCCAGCGGGAGGGAGGATTGGCTGTTTGTCCAACCCCGTGAAATTGAACGGAAATTCGGTAAGATCTATAAGACCGCCTGGTCGGAGCACATGGCTTATATGGTTTATCAAACCGTGGTAGTCGCGGATCTGATGATACATAAATACAGTTTTACGGTGGATAGGCGAGGGAGAGCAATTACCCCCGACGAAATGAGCTGGCAATGCACAACGTTGAAGTCACCATAAAAATGTTCCAGACCAAGATTGATGTCATCGACTTCGCTTCTACATCAAGGGACAATATTTGTATTTGTCTGGCACGCGAAAGACAGGTGTGTGTACCCTCACCTGCAATTTGCGGGCATAGATCTGGAGATAGTCAAGAAAGGTTATATAAAATGGCTGAGATAGAAGCTTACAATGACTGCATGGGAACGAGATCAACGGCTACCGCACTGCAATTAGGGAACTCCCTCGCGACGTCCATTATCCTATGGGGAGCGATAAGTACACGACAATGCTACCAGGAAATGTTGGTATACCAGCTGCCGCTTCCACAACCAAGATCAAGGATGGCCTTGACTTCGAAACCATCATCGGCCATGATTTGCGGCAAAGGGGGCGGGTATTTTCCCATTACTTTGCAGAACATTTCATGCTGCTTGTCTTTGACATGGATGAGGGAAAGGATGGGAAGAAGGGATAGTTGAACGGACCGAGGCGATCCAGCTCCTCATCATCTGCTGGGAGGCGGTAGACATCGGAGTAATTGTTGAGGCCTCTACCGTATTCTTGGCGGTAAGCCTGTGCGCGCAAGGAGCTTGTGAATGAGAAGACGGAAGGTGAAGGTGAAGGGGAGCGCATCGACAAGTCGACGGATGTCCTTGTGCTAGCGACACTGGAGTCGAGGGACATTTCGGTGTAACGATCCGACTCGGTGTCGCTGTCTCCGTCGTCGGATAGGGTGTCTGGACGGCAATAGGGATGGGCAGGCATCGTGGAAGTCAGCATGAGGGATAAGATTGAAGAGCATAGAATGTAATGAGTATAAATGAGATTTGTAGTTTGAGGGGACCTCGGCGGATATGGTTATTGCTCCGTCACTCACATGCACACTTGACCCGCCGCGACCGCGTGAATACGAATTAGCAGACCCGAGGACTACCTGGGCTCTACCCCAGCCTCATACCGAGTTTCCGCTCATTTCCTCCGGTCGGAATCAACGTCCACCTGCCTCGTCCTCCTTGCTTCTTTCCCACTGCTCGACTCTGTCGAGGATGCTTCTCGTGCTATGCTGCTGTCTTACGTGGTCCCACTGATCAGGCGTGACCCTGAATTTCCTCTTGTCGCAAAACTCACGACGGAGATGCTCGAGAAATTCCACGGGCATCCTCAGGTCGGGCTTGGTGGCCCATCTCCGATGTCTACCTACGGTAATGGATATCCAAGTCCGACCAACAAGAGCTACGGGTATACGCCAGTGTCAAACTCCGACACCTCGGTTGCAGACAATCTGTCTTGTCGTGCCCACAATGATACAGGTGGGACTGTCAGACTTGCGACGCCAATTCTCATACTTACCGACAGCCTCGCTCGACACACGAATCCAATATCCATGATATCATTTTATCACCCCTGAGCGCTGGCAACCAACGGCGGAGAACGCTTGTTCCATGACAATGTCCACGATCTCGTCATCTTCTCGACACAAATAGCAATCTGTCTCATCCACCACGCCGAAATAGAGTCGATATACCGGGACATCCCTCTAATCACTATAGGTTTTAAATTTGCGCCGCAAATCGCCGCAGCATGTGTGTGCTGCTTTCGTCGCTTCAGACTCCTCCGAACCCAAGCTATATTAGGTATAGACTCATCGGTGTCATTCAAGTTAGTTCAACTTGGTCACCGCCATCGGGAACCAAAACGAACCCGCTGACATCACGGTTACCACGGTGAAAACTCGTCCATGATGAAACCACAAGGCAGAGCCCACCGCGGGCATAAAGAGGTTTCGTTGGCGTCTTGCATGCCTGAATCCTTCGACACCGGAGCATGCGGGGCCCAGTTAGTCAAATATTGTTACAAGGTATTCTAGTCCAACTCTAGTCGTGCCTTGGGATTACGGATGCGGTGACGGATTAGCTAGTATGTAAATCTGAGCATCCAAGCCATCTAGCTTATAGCTCATGATGCAGCATTAATTAGGAGTGAAATTAAGCCAAATGCAAAACGACGGAATATTTCACCATGAAAACAACATATATTATCGGGCCAATCGGCGGCGGAGGCAGTCTGAGATACATTCACGAGGCACGTGCAAACACCGAAACATCCAGATCATGGCGCGAAACTTTACAATCAAGCACAGGAAAAACGGAGGGTATGGTGATCGGTTTCACGAATGGTGCTCAATCAAACTGAAACCACCACAAACTTTGCCTAGCGTTTTTTCAGTTCCTGAAAGCGACGTGCCAATGACTCGAAGTCGTCCTCGGGATTCTCCTTAGCGGATGTAATAGTACCGTTTGATTTTCTAGTAACTTTCTCTTCCTCTTCTGTCGGCGGAAGGTTAGGTAGTTTGGTAATACTGGGTCCCTCCTCCGAATAGCTCGGAAGGGACTCTGGCGTTTCCTCTGGCGTTTGGGTTTGATTCTACAGAAAACCTGTGAGGTTAACAATGACAGATGAGGCCACACCAACCAGTTTGCCCGCTTTATCTTCAACGACCGCTTGGGTGGTAGGAGATGACCACTTGACTCCATATGCCTTGCTTATCTCCGTTAAGTAGCCATCAACTAGTTGCGCTGACGGTGTTTCGACCAATAGCTTCTTCACCACCTTAAAGAACCGAATTTCATGTGCGACGTTAGGAACAGACTAGCGGTCTAAACATGGTGTACTCACTCGGTCGCTGACACAATCTCCGCGGTTCTCCATTACAGCTGTAGAAAATTCTCGGCCGTACTTTTGCACGAGAAGTTCACGCAGTATATGGAGTTCTTGCGAGGCAAATAATCCCAAAAATTAACTGGTGACTGAAAAATGGAAACCTGAATTACCTTTCACCTCGGTTCCCTGCGCGGCGTAAATAATGGCACATACTCCCTCTTTAATACCCTGATCAGGTTCGCGCGTGCTATGAGAGATGTGAGAGGAATTACACGACCAATGGTATACTTGCGTGTACTTACTCACTTTTGATCAAGTAATCCGAAGCGGGCTATCAGGAGCTCGCAGTAAAGTTCCAAAAGCTCCAGTAGTTCGAGGTTGATATCCGCATTGATAACTGGTGAAGGGAATGAGAACGTGCGTGGTGTCTGTGTTGTCAAACGTGACATTGAATCGAGGACCCACTTGCTTCGACCTTGATCCGCGCGCTCTCGATCTTTCCCTTTTCTAGTGAGAGTGCGATGTCGCGACGAGAACTCTTAGCCAGCGCTTCCATTTTCTGTTGCAATGTTCGGAGACGTTGGACGGAGAGTCTAGCTCATCCAAGAATATCACGAGGTCGATCCGGATATGCATCCCGCTGCAACACAGGGACTCACCGGAGCTGCATCTGCAAAGAATGAGGGGGTAAGTGTTACTTTATGAGTGGGAGGAATGGCCATACCTTGGCCTTTGTGGAACTCCATGTAAGGGTGGGCATCGTTATTACCAAGTTATTGCTGTTTGCAAAAAGGTTGAGCCCTGTTTGCGACTCGCGACATTCTCACCAGTGTTTGCGTTCGCAGCCACATGTCCAGGCTCTGTAGCATACATTGTCCAGATGCCGGTGCACTTATTCCAATGTTGTAGCTCCATACGCAAAACTCATGACATAACCTACTTATGAAAAGTTTCAAATGCTGTATCTAATCCTTCGCCCATCTACGCCTGACATCCAGACGGTCTTAAGATACCAGCGTCCTACCGATTGCACAGTACTGTGAGATGACAAGGACCAGACTGTAACTTCCTCGGAAAAAAATGGAGCATATGACTACACACCTCTTGATGTTGGGACAACGAGTCCTGAGGCGTCTTCGCCGTTCGAGCTGGGAGAATAGAAAGTTGGCTGGGAGGGGGCATTTCCCGAGCGCTAAGAGGCTCACGCCGCTCGTAGACCCGTCGTCTGCGGCGTCCTGCTTGCCAGCTCTCTCGCCCCTCTAAACAATTTTTAGTTTTCTGCTCGTGCGAGTCGTAGTAACTCCCGAGAGCACTACTAGTGCTAGTATGTCACCGAAAACATGAATACCATACGTGCCTCATGGAGTGTGCATGTTTGAGCTTTGTACTACGCATACTACGACTGTGCATCGCGCAGAGCTTTGTGTACATAATAGTCGCGTTTGCGCATCATAGTTTCTGGGCCTGTAAAGGGCACGATCATTATGGATAACATGGGAAGTGAAAGAATGATGCATAAAACAGCGCACAGAAGGCAGAAAAACATTGCAAGGTGTAGCCTAAAACCCAAATTCACGCAGCATTGATTTGAACCAGATCCCACCCCTGCGTGATGTTGCACTCTCGCCGTTGGAAAACGGAACAGCTGCAATACTATCTCAGTAAGTCCATACAATAGTCAGCTCACGGTCTTCAAAGTTCGGCAAAGGTCAAAACTGACCTTGCTTAGACTTTCAGAGGCATCGTTTGCAACCTTGTCCGCCTGGATATAGTCGCAGGCAGCCATTTGACTAGTTGCCTCTATTGCTTGCTGCAGCGCGTGCTCAGCGAAACGAATCGCTATTAGCCAAGCATCTCCACTCTCTCGTCTGTTACCACCCACCTCTCCCAGAGAACAAGATCGCTGATATTGGGCTTGAATTCCTGTCATATAGGCTAAAAGAAGAAAGTAAAAAATGGTTTTACAAACCGGGCACAAGCTTGTGACGAAGTTCATAATGTTTTGGGCCCCAGGTTCAGCACCAAGAGGGTATGGTACATTGGGTTGGAACCGAGATGGCAGCGGGAAAAGGTCGGAGAATCGGTACGGCAAAAAATTTTGAATGATCTTCCGTCGCATAAGATACCATACACTGGAAAGGCATCGAATCCTTGGCTACGGTTGGAAAAATCACATCCTGTTATCAATATAGAGAAAGGTCAAGACAGGACTTGAGTTAGCGGAGATAGATACCATCTGCTTCGGCAATAAGTTGTGCTACTATGCATTGTATTCCCTTTTCACATGCGTCGAGCAAGGTTTCTGCCGACGCCAGGTACCTCCCTGCTGTCTGCAAATCGTAAACACTCGTAAACAATCTCCTATTACATGTCACTTGATACAACTAGATCAAATCATCTTCTGTTTGTCTAAGCCATGAAAGTAAAGCAATGGCAAGGAGAAGTCGAACACTTGTCCGCAGCTGTATTTGAGACAACCTTCGATGAAGCTATTCTGTCGCATGACACTGCTGAACAAGCCATCATCTACCTCATTTCTTGCTATGAATTTAACCTGGATGATGTGAAGGACAGCCTCGCTGGTACACCGTTCAAAACTACATCGCTGCATGTTATCTGAAAGAGGTTTTCTAGCCAAAGGTCTGGACATCTCCTTTTCCAGAGTCAAATATCATCAAATTGCTCCACTTGTGGGCCTTGAACCTAGCAGACATCTATGGGATGCTCTAACGTTAGAGATGCATCGCGCTCATATTCCCAATGTTCTCTTTAAGGCGATCATTGAAGACATTGAAATTGGCATGAAGCAATATGGCCCCCCCACGATCACCAGAATGAAGAGGCGAGGTCCAGATTTCTGGCTCTGGCAAGTGTTTAGAGATTGCCCTACAATAGTCACATCTGAACTCGTTTTCGTAGCTCCTCAATCGAACCATTGCTTTGTTTAGTCTATTGATCAGCAATAAACCCGAATCGATCATGCTGGGATGCATCGGGGCTAAAGGCCGTATGGAATATCAATTCAGTGTGTTTGGGAGACTCAGTGTCGTCTACATGGATGTTGAACTGCACTCGGAGGTTGGGGTTTCACGCGATGAGTACTTAAATGCTGTAGTACAACTTATTGCCGAAGCAGATGGTATGTATCTCCACTGATACCAGTGCCCTGTCTTGACATTTTATTATATTGATAACAGGATGTGATCACGCCAATAGCTTCCTTGGATTCGGTGCCCTTCCGATATATGGTATCTTGTGCGACGGTGAATCGTTCGAATTTTTTCGCTTCGACTCAAGTACCAAACCTCTGACCCTTTACCACTGTAGTTCCGCCCCCTATACACTCTCATTGTCGCCTCTGTCGGGCCATACCATCATGGACTTCATTGCAAGCTTGCGCCCAATTTGTGAAACCATTTTCTACTTTCTTCTTTTAGGCTATATGACAGCAATTCAAGCCCAATATGAGCGATCTTGTTCTCTGGGAGAGGAGAGTGGTGAGAGACGAGGGAGTACAGATGAGGCTTCAAATTGGAAAACAGCAAATCGTCTCGCTGAGCAAGCACTGCAGCAAGCAATCGAGGCGACTGGTCAAGCAGCTGCCTGCAACTATATTCAGGCAGACAAGGTTGCAAACGATGCCTCTGAAAGTCTAAAAGCAAGGTCAGTTTTGACCTTTGTCTAACTTTGAAGACCGTGAGCTGACTATTGTATGGACTTACTGAGATAGTATTGCAGCTGTACCCTCCGTTTTCCAACGACAAGAGTGCGACATTATGCAGAAGTGGGATCTAGATCGAGTCAACGCTGCGTGAATTTGTTTCAGGTTACACCTTACAATGATTTTCTGCCTTCTGTGTGCTGCATGCATCGTTCTTTGACTTCCCATGTTATCCGTAGATCATGCCCTTTACAGGTCCAAGCATTTTACATGCATTTTCGAGATTGATTACATCTATCCTACCCGATGATGAGATGTCATACACCAGATTTCTAGCTATTTCGTGCAACTTGCATGTTTCTAAAGGGGATCGAGATACCAAGCTCGTTTATCCTGCCACTGGAGAGGAACAAGATCGTGGAGTATCCAGACAAGACACTGGCACTATGGCTGTATGAGAGTTTAAATGACTCTCCTCTTTCCGCCATTCATGATTCATGGGTTCCTGTTTCTGAGGACTATACGGTATGTTGTCAGACGTTTCCATGGGATGCCAAGCTACTGAAACATTTGGACAGGCCCTATCGTTCCGGCTCGTAACGCCAACAGATCTCGTTTTATATAAGGGATTTCTGACGACAGAGTGCGCAACCATAATTATGAGTCATCCAATTTAGTCTGTCGACGAATGATCCTCCGACATGGACGATGCTCAGATGCTGACTGGACTTTTGGATCAGGGTCGCTGAGGTGATTGTTCATTCATGTTTTGACAGGTGACAGGTCATGGTGAACTGATCAACCGGCCCGTCTGGTCGAAATGTCAAGCGCTTCGTAACTTTGATTCGCCGTGTGTGATCATCTTGGCGCTGTCATGATCTTCTCTATCCTCACTCGGGTCTGCCTGGGCACAATGTACTCCGATTGGCGGACGTTTGCGACGCTACGCAACGTGCTTGATGAGCCGCAAACAAGTTCCATCACTTCATTGACGTCATGGACGCGGCAAAGGGACCGTCTGTACCGCTCATGCGTAGATATCTAGAACACTTCAAAGGGCTTCGTGACGTGGAGCACTCCAACAAACCCCCTCGCCAATCAGGACATACCGCTGATGCGGGTTCGTCGGCTGCGCTGCACAGAATGCAGTTCGCCGCAGTTTCGATCTTGTTGCGTAATCAACCCTCGCCGTATATCGACGATGAACTCCAAGCCGTCCAGCTAGCCAAGCAGCCAACACACCCAGTCGGTTATCTGAAGTTCATGGATCTTGTTCTCTGGTGGAACGCTATTGTTGGGCAGTTGGTAGGCATTTTTATTTAATAGAATCTTGATTTGCTAGTGGACGAGAGCATGTAGGAGACTTCTTATGGTAGGTAGCGACATTAGTTTGAGAAGTATTCGGCCGCTGTAATTCTATTTCGTGCTGACATTGTCAACACCCACCATATTACTATTACCCAGGTTCAGCATGTCGCAGTGTACGTTATGTTACATGTAGATGAGGTGGGGGAGCTGCGGAAGAGAACAATGGAGCGACGTAAAACTTGCGACTAGCAGTTGCAAGCCTCGCCGCCATTCTGAGACGCAGGCTGCCTGTTGAGATCAACACCTTGCCGTGCTCCCCCAGGAGGACCACCACGAGAACCACCCGTCCGTGATGATGGGGGTGCGGTCAGCGGTAATTTCTTGGCTGTGGTTGCTAAGTTCATGCTGGGCATAGAAGATCAATCTATACGCACCAATGGCTGTAAATATGTCTGCCACACCATCTCCCGTCTTGGCACTAGTTTCGCTCCACATCAGACCTTCTTCCTCCGCGTACTTCTGAGCTTCTTCCTGCGTGACCTGGCGACGCGCAGCAAGGTCAGCCTTGTTTCCGCAGAGAGCGATCACTATGGATGGATCGGCTTGACGTTGGAGTTCCCTAATCCAGTTCCGTGCCTTCTCGAGCGATGACGCCTGAGTGATATCATATACTACCACTGCACAATTTGCATTGCGATAGTACATAGGAGCCTGTATCCGAAGTACCGCTCAATCTTACTTTGAGAGTGGGAAATGAAAAGGACGTACGAGGGACTATCAAAGAATCCAAGCAACCATGAGTATCTCATTTCACAGCATTAAAAGGTGCAAACATACCTTGTACCGTTCTTGACCTGCAGTATCCCTAGAGAGTAGTCAGTCTTTGAGAGGTACCACTCGAGTTGGGAATATACCAAATCTCGAATTTAACCGTCGTTTGATCATCCAATGTGACGGTTTGTGTCAAGAACGCAGCTGTAGATAGGCGGATGAGCGCCGAGTGTCGGATAACAGGTTCAGAAAAAGCGCACCGCCGATAGTGCTTTCTCGGTAGTCATCAAACTGGTCCTTGACGAAACGCAGGACTAGGCTGTTGCAAGATGCTCGAATGATGGATCCATGACGAAATGCAACACCCTACCTGGACTTCCCAACTGCGGACTCGCCTGAAGGAATGAATGAGAGAACATTTATGCACACGACAAGGCAAACGCATACCGAGAAGAACAAGTTTGAACTGGAACTGTTTTGACATTGGTCGCGGTCAGGGAATGAAGGAATGGACTCCAAGGCAAGGCAATGCGTTGTAGCGCAGGCGTGCGTTCGCAGTCACTGTCGCTTATGTAACCCATTGTTCCCACGGACATTTGCACATGTGCAAAATTTGCGCCCCACCTCACCTGCTTGAAACCGCCATCATCATCATTCCCTGCGTTTGCCTCCTTGTCCTAGGCTGAGCCACACCGTTCAGAAAGTTTCTTCTCAGTGTCGCCCTAGCACACATTTCTCTCGCCGTTTCAGTTCTCTTCGTCTGCTAAGCCCGCCTGCTCAGTGCTCGTGCAATCCCTCGTTTTCGCCCTAAACAGAACAGGAAAAAAGTAAACAAAGGAATGAATCGTCATCATCCTTACGGCGGTGGAGCCTATGATGGCGGCCATAGAAGGGGTGGCATTCCCGGTGGACCAGGTCCCGAAAGATCCTATCACAGAGGCGGCACTCCACGTGGGAGAGGCTTCGGTCGCGGCCGAGGCAGCTTTCACAGTGGCTACGACAGCGCTCCTTCCAGTCCCTATGATCAAAGTCAACATCAAGCCGACGTCAGCCCATACAATAGCTACGATACGGGCACCCAAGACCAGTTCTATCAAAATGGAAGTGGTAGTTATGCAGGTGCAACTCCCTCCACTCAGTACACTACCCAGAGCACGTCAGACGGCTACACTCAGGGTTACGGCAATGCTGAAGGTGCGCTTGAAATTGAGACTGAACATACAGTGCGAATATAGGCAGTTGTCATACGTCGTCGCATCAGCTGAGTCGCAGTCCAGCGGGGTAAAACTGGCAGCTCCGCATTGCATTCTTCGTTGGATATTCTTCTGGTGGCCTAGCAGGCATAAGAGCCTTCGTCGCGAGCTTTGAGCTATTCGTTAGCGAAAGCAGTGAAGTTGGACGTTCAGCAAAGTGCCAGGAAATGAGTTTGCCGAGCGTCATCCGTTCATTTCATCATGTCCTGGGAGATTTTGAGTTCCCCCAGGGAATTTTGTTCGTACTCTGCGACTCGATGCGCTACGCGACTTCATTCTGCCTAGCCGTCAACTTGCTTGGTTTTCTGCCTTCTGAAGTCCTTGATCTCACCCGTATCAACCTTTGTTAGAAGTCTCCGACGCCAATTATGATGACGGAGGCTTTGGCCGAACTCCTCGAAGGAATATCCGCCGCGAACGTGATGACAAAGTTCATGATTCCATTATTGAAGAACGCATACAGCGCGAGCGACCATGTCGCACGCTTTTTATCCGGAACATCAAGGCAAGTCACCACTGAGTGCAATGCTGGATTTGAGGCCTGCACTGCCCGTATATGCTCGTACTGATAGCATCGTTTTCTCAGTACGAAACTAATAGTGAAGATGTCCGTCGTTCGTTTGAAGACCACGGTGAAATCAAGACCTTTTTCGATCTTATTGCCACACGTGGAATGGTCTTTGTTACCTATGTAAGTTACCTAAATGACACTCTATATTATTGCTGAGATTCTTCTATTAGTACGATCTAAGGGCTGCTGAGAGAGCCAGGGAACGTCTGCAAGGTTCCGAGATCAGTGGTCGACCCGTGGGTTACAGTTCTAGATATCCAAGTTTGAGTCTGACCGAAGACGTTACATTAGATTGATGTCCATTACTCGCTGCCACGAGACGATCAGAAACAAGGCGGAAGCGACCGAGAGAAGAATCAAGTGAGCCATCATTTGCTATGGTCATATGTCCTCTGAATATCAGGTTAGCAATACCAGGGCTGCCTTATAGTAACGCTAAAAGATTCTCGTCAACTGATCGACGACAACGAGGTGCGACGCAAATTCCAACAATTCGGAGATGTCAAGTCGGTAATGCCCGTTGGAGATCGCACCGAGTGTGTGACGATTCCCCCCACTTACCACTCAGTTGCTCATATTTATTCCAGTCAGCGATATGTCGAATATTATGACATGCGGGTAAGGTATCAGGCTACATCCCTTGCTCTCCAGCTCACCCCAAGCTAGAATTGTGATGAAGCCTTCGATCGGTTGCGTCACCAGGGCTTGCAAGATGGTACCATGGATATAATCTATGCATGGGAGGAGTCCGAGGTGACTGGTCCAGCCACACAACGGTAGATTTTTGACCAATTCTTCCGAAGCATTCATTGATGTAGGTTGTACCTTAGCCGTGAGCCAAAATATGATGGAGGTCGAGACTGGGAAGACCGAGGTCAAAGCTTCCGGGGTCGCGGGCGTGGTCGAGGCAGGGGTCGGGGCCGAGGCCGAGGTTACGATGATGATTGGGACCGAAGAGATGACTTCAGAGATCGTGACAGACGAGGCTTTGACGATGATTCTAGGGGTGGACGGGGCGGTGGACGAGGTTACGGTAATGATAGAGGTGGATATGGAGGGGACCGTTTCGAAGCACGTCCACCTTATCCTTCTGGCGGCAGTTACAACGAACCGGCAAGCACGACGGCTGCTTACACTCAACCCTCTTCCGGACCCGCTAGTTCACAGGTACGTTTCTGCCACTCGTTGCAAGCATGCACCAGTCCTTGATATGAAATAGACACACGAGGATCGCTTGGAACAAGCTAGAAGGGTGCAACAGTTACTGGCTGCCTTAAAGCAGCCCCAGAATGGAACCGTGCTACCTCCCCCTACTCAACCAGCTCCCGGCCCGGTTCCTCCTCCTGCGCTTCCAATGCCACCGATTGCACAGCCGCCGCCGCCGCCTAGCGCAAACCCATATTACCCCCCTCCATCAATGCAACAGCCAGCGCACCCGTATTCGGCTATACCTAGTCAAAGTACGAGTCCTTACGGGCAAATGCCACCACAGACCCAAACACCACCAGGACAAGCGGGAATGGGAACCCTTCCTCCCAACATCCTTGCATTACTTCAACAGTCGGCGGGCCAGCAACAGCTAGCACCCCAACAATCGTCTGCCCCACAGTATGGAATGCCTCCGCCCCCTCCACAAATGATGTCACCCCCTCCTATGTCAAGTTTACCTCCTGGTGCTCCTCAACCAGGCGGCCCGGGATACCAACAGCTGATGTCTTTCCTCGTAAGTCGACCGCGTGTTTTCCCCTTTCATTCCTGACCGATTTGCCGGTAGGCGTCTCAGAAACGAGGTTAAACTACACATGAGCTATCGCATGCCGAGAGTCATTTCCGCAGCCCTAATACCTTTTCGCTGCCTGTCGTGTAAAGATTCTGTAGTACGCTATCTTTATGAAATTCGTATTTCTTAGTCTGTTCATTGACGCTGATGGATGAGAAACGCTTCTTAAGCGAGCCTACCCTCATGATGCATTACAAGTACTTCCCATTTGACTTGTGTACCATCTTGATCATCAAGGGTTATTGACAAGCCACATTGAATGGTAGAACCCGACGAATTCACCAGACGGTGAATGTCCTCGGTTACGCTTTGCACACACCGCGATCCCCCAACATGCTGACCTGGCTGACAGGAGAGGTGGGCCTAAAAACGCTGACCTTGCCACTCAGATCCGAGGCACGTTCGGAGCCGGTCCTTCATCTCGCGCGACGTTTCGCACCTGGACTGTCGTTCCGCGTTTCAACGCCAAGCGCAGTCCTCCGATTTGGGGAACGCCATTTCGGTCCTTACATCCCGCTTCACCCCACGCGATGTCTTGTACCTGCTCGTCTTCGACTGTCGTCACCACGTAGTACGGTCCGTGTTTCAACACCAAGGCAGTTCAGTGAAAGAGTCCTCCCCAACGACCTTGAACACGGGTTCCTGGCATACGATTCACATTCCGATCTAAGTAATCGATATCCGATCTCCCCGTTTCAAAGATCCATCGCGACTATCGATAATCTATGACGTTCTCCGCAGCAGTCACGTAAGCATGTACCAGCTGCAGACTACGGAGAAAAAATGTGCCGGGACAGATCCCGATCCCTGACGAACTGAGCCGTTGCAACGCTCGCCCGGCGATCCGGATGGTCCAGGGGTGGCTTCGAGTTCTTTGCGCCATTTAGATCTTATAGGTGTGAGCTGCGGCCCCTTTTGGACCAGATTGCAACAACCTCCCTCGAAAATATCGTGCTTCAGAAACACGCGCAAAACGCCTATACACGTTGTTTCAAGGGTTTCGTAGCCAGCCTCTGACAGTGACACCTGCCCGGGTGGAACTGTTGTCACTGATCTGGACCACGGCCCACATCACCGTGAGGCTGGGGAACTTGAAGGTACGTACATTGGTAGTCGGAGCTCCGGGGCATGGACGTTCGAACCTCGTCGAACTTGCTTTTCGTCCTTCGAGAGTAACAGTCCAATTACGGCTCGATTTGAACGCAACAGTGGAGGACCGACATTCTAAATGCCATTGCACGCTCTTGGATAAACGTGAATCCTATCCGAGCCTGCATGGATTCATTCTACTCTACAACGTGGCCAAGACGTAGAGGTTGGCCACGAGGATGATAAGCCACATGATATACCCTATGGCCGTCACAACCTTGCCACTGCTAAAGTCAACCACTTCGTCTTCGGAGTCAGTTGTCTTGTCTCTCGGCGAATCGACACGGTGGACGGCATCGAGCGAAGGGACATCAGGAGGGGTTTGCGTTAGATTCGTAGACTTGGATGGTGACTTGACCGACATGATGCGTGACGAAGACGTGAGATAGACGAGCGGAAAGACGATGAATGGAAGCACGATGGACAGGACGACCTGACTTGCGACCAGCAACGTGTTTATACCATTTTCGCCCACAACGGAAGCGATTATTACGGAAGGGATTATCCCAAGGGCGCGAGTAATAAGTCGGCGAAGTGTAGGCTAAAGGAACAACGATGAACGTTCACGCTCGTGGGAGGCCACGTGAAGAAAGTATTACCGAAACTTTCCAGTGCAAAAAACCTTCTGAGACACACTGAGCAGCCGCGGTACCAACGATGGATGCACTTTGGCCTGAAGCAAGCAGGGCTAGAGCGAAAAGTAGAGCGGCACCTATCTTGCAATCAGCAAGTGAGCATTGCAAGATGAAATACATTTGCCTTTTCCAAGTCTATTTTTAATTAGATCATGGGCATCGGACAGGCTTGCTGGAGACTCGCTTCCGTAGGCTCCCGAATTATAATAGAAAACAGCGCTCGAAATAATGAGGATCCTGCGACGAGGTGAGCAGTGCTGAAAAACCTGTTTTTTTAAAAAGGTTCTTACAAGGAGTTGATGATCACAGCAAAGCTCATCAAGCTTGCTATAACGTCAGCCATGCCGTGATATATGTGCGATCTGACGAAGCCGAGTTTGTTGTTCTCCCGATCGGCGTGCGTTAAGACATTGGGCGGGTAACTGGTCTCATCCGAGCGGGAAATACTGAACAGCCTTCCCCAACTGAACGTGGAACGTATCGATCGAAGCAAGCGCTGTGAAAATGTCATTTGACGCGCAGATGAAGTCTCTGGAAATTTTAGTAAATCCGTCTCTGAGTCATTTGTTAATCGGTCCTGTGTGGCGAGGCGAGATCCAAGGAAGAGGCCGTGTGGCATGACGGTGGAACCCAGGATCCCCACAGCTGAAACGACGATGAGAAATCGTACGGAGGAATAGGGACTCGGAGTACATACAGGTATAGAGAGAACCGCTTCCGAAGAGCTCTTTGGACGGAATAAATCCCCGAAAAGCATCTCCCCAATTGACGGCAATCTTGGATATGATGAGTGCCATGCAGATGAGTACGGCCAGAACCTTGAAAAGTATTCGGACATCGCGTCGAAGGAAAAGTGAATTCTTACACACCAATACAGCAATGGTGCCTTCGAATAGTTTCACTGGTCTGCTCTTCGCTGGGTTCTCGATAGCGAGGAGCAGCATCACGTCAGTGGCAGTCAATAAGACGGCTGACCACAGTGGGAGCACAGGAAATAGGAGAACGATCGCGATCGCAGATCCCAGCATTTCCGACAAATCGGTGCAAATGATGGCGATCTCAGCGAGAATGTAAAGAGGGTAATGAACACCCCATCTCCACAGTAACTTGTGCCGCGGGCGGTCGTGAAACAACAAGCGACAGTGTGAAGCAAGATCTATGCAAAAATTAACCTCGATCACACAAGCGACGAAAGAACCTACCGAGACCCGTTACGACCCCTAAACGACTTGCCAGCACCTATTAGATGGATCAGAGATGGCGGCCTGTGAGTAAATGAAGATTTTCCGACCTGCAAAAAGGTGGCAAATATTCCAGCGAGGAGAACAGTGAACAATAAGCTGTATCCATATTGCGAGCCAGCCTGCAGATCGACACCCCAATTCCCACTGGGTGGTAGTAACGATCATTCCATGCGATGGTATGATAAATGTTTGGATAACCCACGGATCGAAATAGGCCACTGAGCAAACGATTCCTACACCCGTGTGCTTGGTTGCGTGGTTGCATAGCTGCCATCCGACGTGATGAAGTTTTGTAGACCATCCGCTTCGAGGAGGGGTTTCATCTTCGGTCTCGACAGCTATCGACATCACTGTATCCAGAGAATAGGATTAAAAAATGGTACTCTGTGCAACACCAAGGAGGTTCTGGACGATGGTATAAAAGCAACTACCCACAGGTCGTTAAGAGGGGATGTTTATATGAACATTGTACTCATCTGAGTTCGGCGATCTCCTTTATTTCCACACACTCGGCCAGTACCGCGAGCATGAGATATCCCAACATTGTATATGTAGGATAGGCCGAATACGTAGTGTTATACCGTTGCATTTATGGCGAGCGCGGTAAATGTGCTGTCCCGATCGCCTCTCAAACGCTCAATCAGTTGCCCGATATGGTAAGTCGCGGCTCACTGTAGTAGTAGTGCTTCGCCTGTGCGTGATCTCATCTGCCCGGCCTCTGCAGCATCTTCCTCGCACGTGGTGGCCCTGGGACACTCCCCCCAGAATCCTCAGTGCTTATCCGACACATCCTACTCGTCCGATATGGTCGCGACGTGACCGTCCGACTTGGTATAAGTCCATCAGCAAAACGCAGTTTTTGGTATACATTCCCACCGACCTTACAGCACCATATTCCACAGGCACCCACTGGCAGGAACACAAGGTATAGATGGTAACTAATTAGACTAAAAATACCGTACATAGTAAATGAAAATCACATTACCTTGCTTGACAAGATTTCTAGGGCTACTAAGAGGACCCATAATCTGTGCGAGGTCTCACCGGACATCGGCACCACACAATTCGACAGACGAAAACCATTCCGTGGCACCTGTCGGAGGTGCAAGTTGTTCGTGACGCGTCCCATGTGACCTTCCTGTGTTCCCGACTCCATGTTGACCTTGCTGGCTGCGAGGCTTGTCGCCGACTCCGTTGTGTGTGCGGATGGTGTGCATTGGGGTGTGGTGCTATCGTTGCCCTGTGTGTTGACGAGCCCGAGTCCTTCATGTAGTCAGTGTAGCACAAGCTCGTCAAACCGCTTCGTCACGGTAAGGCACAGTAGTCGAAATATTCTCGCGCGGTCTGAAAGCACATGACGTAGATGAAAAGGGGGCATGGGAGCATACAGGACATTGTATGCCTGACTGAGTCGAATGGCTCTGGTCGGGTTCCGTGTCCGAGGTCAGGTGTGGGCTAACAGCGCCACCAGACTACCTGAGCCTCCCTCGAACATATATTGCTTCCGAAACGGGCGCAAAACCCCTACACCGTTGTGTCAAGGATTTTGTAGCCAGCGTCCAGTGACATTGTCATCTGGACCACGGCCCACATCACCATGTGGAAGCCAGAAGGTACTGATCGTCTGGGCTCCCGTGCATAGACGTTCGAACCTCACTACAGAATGGAGCACCAGTATTCTAAATGCCATCGCAAGGACATGCTCTCGAAAAAAAAAGTGAATTCTATCATCCAAGTCTTCTAGGCATAGATTCATTCTGCTCTATAACGTGACCAGGACGTAGGCGTTGGCCACGAGGATGATAAGCCAGATCATATACCCAATGGCTGCCACAATCTTGCCACTGCTAAAATCAACCACTTCGTCTTCGGAGTCAGCTGTCTTGTCTCTCGGCGAATCGACATGGTGGACGGCATCGAGCGAAAGGGCATCAGGGGTTTGCGTTAGATTCGTAGACTTGGATGGTGACTTGACCGACATGATGCGTGACGAAGACGTGAGATAGACAAGTGGAAAGACGATGAATGGAAGCACGATGGACAGGACGACCTGACTTGCGACCAGCAATGTGTTTATACCACTTTCACCCACAACGGAAGCGACTATGACGGAAGGGATAATCCCAAGGGCGCGAGTAATAAGTCGGCGAAGTGTAGGCTGAGGAAACAACGATTAATGTTCGTGGGAGGTCATGTAAAGAGAGTATTACCGAAACTTTCCAGTGCAAAAAACCTTCTGAGACACACTGAGCAGCCACGGTACCAACGATGGATGCACTTTGGCCCGAAGCAAGCAGGGCTAGAGCGAAAAGTAGAGCGGCACCTATCTTGCAATCAGCAAGTGAGCATTGCAAGATGAAATACACTTGCCTTTTCCGAGTCTATTTTTAATTAGATCATGGGCATCGAACAGGCTTGCTGGAGACTCGCTTCCATAAGCTCCTGAACCATAATAGAAAACAGCGCTCGAGATAATGAGGATCCTGCGGTGAGGTGAGCAATGCTGAGAAACCTGGTTTTTTAACTCTTACAAGGAGTTGATAATAACAGCAAAACCCATCAAGCTTGCTATAACGTCAGCCATACCGTGATACATGTGCGATCTGACGAAGCTGAGCTTGTTGTTCTCCCGATCGGCATGTGTTAAAACATTCTGCGGGTAACTAGTGTCATCGGAGTGGGACATACTGAACAGTCTTCTCCAACTGAATGCGGAACGTATTAATCGAAGCACGCGCTGTGATAATGTCATTCGACGCGAAGGTGAAGTCTCTGGGAATTTTGGTAAATCCGTTTCTGAGTCTTTTGCTAATCGGTCCTGTGTTGCGAGGCGAGATCCAAGGAAGAGGCTGTGCGGCATGACGGTGGCACCCAGGACCCCCACGGCTGAAACAACAATGAGTAATCATACGGAGAAAAAGGGAGTACATACAAGTATAGAGAGAACCACTTCCGAAGAGGGCTTTGGACGGAATAAATCCGCGAAAAGCATCTCCCCAATTGACGGCAATCTTAGATATAACGAGTACCATGCAGACGAGTACGGCCAGAACCTTGAAAAGCATTCAGATATTACGTTTAGGGAAAGTGAATTCTTACACACCAATACAGAAATGATGCCTTCGAATAGTTTCACCGGTCTGCTCTTCAATGGGTTCTCGATGGCGAGGAGCAGCATCACGTCAGTGGCGGTCAATAAGACGGTCGACCACAGTGGGAGCCCAGGAAATAGGAGAACGAGCGCGATCGCAGATCCCAGCATTTCCGCCAAATCGGTGCAAATGATGGCGATCTCAGCGAGAATGTAAAGGGGGTAATGAACACCCCATCTCCATAGTAACTTGTGCCGCGGGCGGTCGTGAAACAACAAGCGACAGTGTGAAGCAAGATCTGTGCAAAAATTAACCTCGACCGCAAAAGCGACGAAAGAACTTACCGAGACCCGTTACGGTCCCCAAACGAGCTGCTAGAACCTGTTAGATGGATCAGAGATGGCGGCCTGCGAGGAAATGAAGATTTTCCGACCTGCAAAAAGGTGGCAAATATTCCAGCGAGGAGAACAGTGAACAATAAGCTGTATCCATATTGCGAGCCAGCCTGCAGATCGACACCCCAATTCCCACTGGGTGGTAGTAACGATTAGTCCATGCGATGGTATGATAAATGTTTGGACAACCCACGGATCGAAATAGGCCACTGAGCAAACGATTCCTACACCCGCATGCTTGGTTGCGTGGTGGTATAGCCGCCATCCGACGTGATGAAGCTTTGTAGACCATTCATTTCGAGGGCGGGTTTGATCTACTTCGTCTTCGGTCGCGACAGCTACCGACATCACTGCGTCCAGAGAATAAGACGAACAAAAATCACTCTATCCAACCCCAAGGAGGTTTTGGACGATAGCATAAAAGCAAGTACCAATAGCGTGTTGAAGAAGGTAGAGAAGCGTGGGTATTTATGCCAAATTACATGTGGTTCGCTCGGCAGCCCTGTTCCCGTGCGGCATGATGACATACGGAGTTCCAAGAACTACTTAGTAGCAGGGATGGTAATCTACAATCATAGAGTGGCATGATGACATTAGTGTTCCAAGAACTAAGTACATCCTACAGAGTAGCCCCACCAACTCTTTTGCAACCGAGCCAACCCAGTTCTCATTGAGCATCTTAGACTAAGTGATCCCAATTTGAAGATGTCTTAACAGCATAACTCACCGAAAGGGTGGAGATACCCTCATCACTCATCAAAAATCAGAATCAAACATACCATCCTTTCCAAGAGTTGACAATTCTTCATCATCGAGCAGACATGATGCAAACACCTGCTTAAACGGACCTCAATAGTCTAGCTACAACATTGGGCTTGACGGTGGCCACTTACCTCCAGTTCTTCCTTGCTTATGGTGGTCGTAGGCTTCTTGGATGTTGATTGAAGATCTTTAGCCGCAACCGCAGTAGGTCCGGAAAAGCTTCCGGACGACAACTTACTTCTGGTGCGCACGGCGGTTGTCCCATCGTTCGGTCTAGATCCCGCAGCTTTTACGCGTGGCGGCGAAACACCGTGCGGGACTGGGGGGACAAGAGTGTGGCTCCGGGTTACATTTTTACCATTTTCCGAGTGCTGTTGTCTTGGTTCTCGTACAGGCACTATAATGTTGCCGATGCTGGTATCAGCCAATTCTGCAAGCTCATCACCATCCAAGAGGCCATCCGCATAAGCCTGAATTGGTACAATTTTAACCACATAACGCGATTTTACGTAGCACAAGTCACCTTGAGGTCGTCATCCACTGCTTTGATTGGTTTAACAGGCTTGAGACTTTGCAACACTTGTTTCTCCAGCTTGTCCCAATCTCGCTCTGGGACCACTGACATGGTTGCGCCAACGTTGGCAAGTTGATCAGCAGCCTCGTTCCCTTCAATTCCGACATGACCGCGAACGTGTTTGAACTCGACTGTCTGAGACATCTTGCGACGCGCGTGAAGAAGTGCAGCTAGATATTCGATGAGAGTGCGGTTCTTCACTGGCTTCCCATCGGAAGCAAGGAAACCGTTCCTCATCCAGTTGAAAATCCACAACGTGACACCTGTCAGGATATATTGAGCATACGGATCAGAGGAGAATAGAGTCAACTACATTGAATGGAATACTTGGAATCAGTCTTGATCAAAAGTCGGCGCTTGAGACGCGGAGTCGTCTCCAGTATGCGGACGATTGCCTATATGCGGATTCAGTTAACGGAGGTGGAGTAAGACGGAGATTGCCAACTATGAGTTCGGCCCGGTTGTTCGTCTGATCGCCAGGACATCGCTCGGAGATGTTCCTAGGTGTCTGTTGAGCACGCTGAGGCTCACACAGGGAGAGCATACCTGGGATCACCATGGCCCCACCACACACCGATTCCAGCGACGGAACCAGGTTGTCCATTTCCCTTACAAGCGCCATCGCAGTAGACTATGTCACAGTCCATTTCATCTTCAGCTGCCGCCTCGACGGCTCTGGTGTGTGCGTTGTTTGGATCGGGAACGACGGAAGCTCGACTTGTGGATGCAACTGGTACAACGTCGTGAAAAGTAGATGTTCGCGCTGCGCTCGGCTTGGCAGTCATGAACTCGTTTGCCTCAGCCTGTGTGCTCAGTTTCTTGTAACGTGCACCAGTGAAACCCTTGACCTGAGCCTCACAATCGGCCCTAGTTGAGGTCAGCGACGACCGGCGAGTTCATTTTTGGGCATACCAGGAGAGATAAATTCCTGGGACTCGACCTATGCGCACAGCATAGTAGCCAGGTTTGGAGGCTTTGGGCATTGTGGTATCCTGTAGGTGCAAGTGACGGCAGGCTGCCTTCGTGTATCGCCTTCTTGTTGCTATCGCGCGCGGGGCAAACACGATTTGGGAAAGGGGTGATCGGAAAAGATACAAGGCGTCCAGAGCGCAAAACGAACTGTCGAGAGTACACTTTACAGGGCCGTCTAGGTTAGACTTTGACGAGATATCTTCCTTGTTCCAATCGAGGTAGACCCTGACAAAGTGGGTTGTGTGTTGTGACGAAAATGGAGGCGCGTTTCCAAACGGAGACAAAGTCTTGTCCGAATTCGGTTGCTTCCTTGTACTCGCGCTTTTGTGTCCGACCGCCTTGAACCTGCCTCTGATGGTATATAACATGATCGTTACCGTCGTCAACCTCCCAGACCTGTCTGGTCAACGACCGTTACTTCTCGACGACATCCTCTGCGCTACGTTGTCCGCCCTATTCGTCGCATCCTCGGCACAATCATAATCAAACACATACCGCCGATCCTATTCACGACTCACTGCGCGCCCATACCATAACATCACCTCGTCTTGCTGTGCCGCATAATGTCTTCTTTCAACTACGCATCTGCGCCCCAATCCCCCACTTTCGGGTTCTTCCCGACCGCGCCCTCTGCGCCCCATGCCTTCTCTACCCTTCACGGGAACCCGCGTGACTCGCACGCGATGTACGCTGCGCTGGGCTCTTCCATGGGCCCGCAGTCGAGCGGTTCGCAATCGCACAGCGGCGGGGGCAGCTTCAACCCCCTGAAGAAGTTTTACAGGAAATAAACCTTGTGTCACGAGTTGGAAACACTGTAGCATAGGAAGGAGGATCGGGTTGGAGTGGAGAGGATGCTGGACGATCATCACACTTCGATATTCTATCTGTATCCAATTACTGCATAGAGCCCACTGTATCATTTTATGTCCGGACCGGCAAATCCCGCACGGGTACTTGGACTGAGCCCACCTTTGAGTTGACCACCATCCGCCATGGCCCCCTCGCGGTCGCAGGCGAGCAACATCAACTCTGTGTACACGCTCTCCCTCCTCTCAGAGTACAACCACACCCTCGACTCCCTCCCCCTCGACCTCTCCCGCAACTTTGCCGACCTCCGCGAGCTCGATGCCGTCCTCTCCTCCTCCATGGCCTCCATCATCGTCAAGATTAGGAATCTCACACAAACTATCGAGGACGGCTCCGTCTCCAAGCAGGACCGTCTCATTCTCCTCGCAGACATCGCCGACGAGGCAGCCCGCCTCAAGCTCGGCGGCGAGGACAAGATTCGTGTCGCCTGCCAAGCCTCGGACAACCTCAAGGGCCACATAGACCACATGCGCATCCTCCTCGGCCAGATTCCCTCCTTTGACGCCTCCGTCTTGAACAAACGGACCACATACCCACATATCTCAACTCGCTCATACATGCCCATCCCCGAAAACTCGCGTCGCAAGAGAGGCAACTACGGCTCCATCATGAATAGCGCTCCAGACGTCAGCCCTGCAAAACGCAAGCGGAACCCTCGGGACGACGATATTGACGTTACCGGCGCCAAGTCCCCCCGCAAGGACAACAAGTTTGGGGATGCAGGGCCATCCAGGTCTCGCAACGGTGCACGCTCCAGAAGGTATGTCTATCCTCCATGCTATTTAACCGTACTTGACGCTCCCTCTCCAGACCAGATCGCGCACCGTCCCCAACAGAGTCTGTCCTCTCGGTCACGTCGCATATTCCGCCATCGGCGTCTCAACCACCACGCGCCTCGGCACTCCCCGGCCGTGGTGGTAATGCTGCGAATAAAAGATCAAAAACCCAGACTGCCTCTCAGCCATATGACGATCACCCAAACGGTTTGACAGCGCGCAGAGACGTCTTTCCTGGGCCACCAGCCGCTTCGGCAAGTCACCCGTCACTCCCTTTGCCATACTCAAATGGCACCAACGGTCTACACAACTATGAAATGTCCAATGGCCATGCAATGGCGAACGACTGGTCTGGTCCGCCACCGCACGCACAGCTGGAGGGACCAGGCATGCCTGTTGCGCGTACCGCTCTGTCGATAGGTCCTGTGTCCGTGATGACGTCCATATTGCCCATGGGGTCGACAAACGATCATCCAGCGAGCGCAGCGGCAGACACGGCTACAGAAGCGGGCGAGGGTGAAGGCGAAGGCGATGATCGGACATACTGTTTCTGTGATGGTGTAAGCTACGGAGAGATGATCGCATGTGACGACGACGACTGCGAGCGGGAATGGGTGCGTTTTTACCTCGGGTTGTTTATCGAACTGCGCCTAACTGCGGCCCTGTCTCTAGTTCCACCTCAATTGCATCGGCCTCGCGTCGGTCCCGGACGGAATGTGGTTCTGCGAGGTGTGTAGAGCCAAGCAAAAAAATGCCAAGCGCGCTGCGAGGGGAGGAAGAAGGCGCGTCGGTGGTGGCGCGCGTTCGGCCGCGAAAGCCGCGAACAACTCTTGACTCATCTGGTGCTCGAGGTATCTCCCGTATGTATAGCCCTGTCTTATTATTTACTGTAATCGTCCACTGTTTATGGTCGCTTGCTTGAGAAGAACATTAGGACCGCACCACCATCTGGCCAGTTGCATACGAATCTCATGGGTTATTGATTCCTCTTGTGCGGCTTGGGAGGGAAGGGGCCAGGAAGTCGAGCAACGTGTTCTCTCAGAGATGTTAGTTGCCGCTGGTATCCAGGGAACCATTTTTTCGTTGGGCGTACACGTGCAAAGACGAAATATGTATTGAGCACTAGAGGATATGACACTGCCAACTAAACGCCGTAAGGGAAGATCGAACACACGAACACACAAATCAAAGAGCTACGAAAACAGTTCGCGTTCAGTAGAAAGCACGAGAGCATACACCTACGATGACCGTGGCGCCTCGCGATTCGAGCCGAGTCCCAAATGATATTGCAAGGGGGGTGATGTTACCAGCGTGCTGTACAATAAAAAGTCATATACATAGTAAAATAGCTCAACGCCTTTTAGATCCGCGACCATCATCCACGTTTGGCGAAATGCGACGCTTCCTGATCCGCACGTCATCAGATAATAGTCCTACGTTGGAATCACGATCAAGGACCCACCTGCCATGCCCACGGTCTTCTGGTTCCCGCGACGGCGTCCTCGTACTGCTGTCCTTGGCAGTACCACCGTAATCCAAACCCTCGACCGCAGGCGCATTCCCATCCCTGTCCTTGTATCTATTTTGATTCCGAGGTCCAGTTGGAACGCCGGGAGGCAACGGGGATGCTGGTCTAGCAGGTCCTTGTGGTGCTGATACGGAAAATGGATCAAAGATGTCACAAAGTCCTCGTAGAAATGACGTACGACCGTCGTATCTTCCTCTCCCGCGACCAACGAATCCGCCTCGCCCACGTAATCCCTGCGCCATCGCCCTCCCACGAAACTGTACTGGAGGAGCCCCACGGCCAACATGTCCAGGTGTTGGGGTGGGTCCTTGAACAGGCGTTTGCACTGGCACCGACACGGGAGTCGTGTTGCCTTCCATGCCACCGTACATTCCCTGTCCCATAGGCCCTTGCTCCTGCTTAAGAACAGCGCGTGACCGCGTGAACGCCACGGATTTCATTATTTGTAGCTAGAAGTAAGAGGGACTCATCCATACCTGCATACCGTAGTCAGCATTCATTCCCAATCCCATCATGCCGGGACCTCCTGGGCCACCTCCAAATCCGTCCTGCAGACTCAATTGTACACCCTGTTCGGATGTACCATTCGCTACGACAGGTCCTACAGGGCCGGGTCCTGGGCCATCTTGCATCATTGGGCCTCCACCCTGCATCTGCAAACCCAAGTCACCGTTCATGCCCAGACCCAACGACATGTTCATCGCTCCTATGCCAGACATGTCCATCATGGGGTTCATTCCGACATTGGGACCCATCATGCTAGCACTTGAGTTGCTGTTCATCATTGCATTGGCACCAGTCATCACCATCGTACGCAAGTCGGGAGGTAACGCTGAGAGTTGGTCCTCTGGCATGGCTGCAAAGTTCTACATGGCAGAGTCAGCGTTCGTAGATGACGTAGAACGATAACCGTATACGCACGAGCACGTTCGTTTTGAGTACATTGGCAAGTTCCCCTAGATCCCGTCTCCTGTAACAATATGCCTCCCAAGAGATTTCATCGAACCCGTAGTTGAACCAGTCGCTGATATCTGAGCCTGGCCGACGCCAAGGCTTTTCGGCCATTGCGCTGAGATCGACTTCAAGGATTGAACGACCATCGAGTATTCCGGGTAAATCTGGGTTTACTGAAGGGTGTGAAGGGGGAGCAGGGGCGGGAGGGAGTGTAGATGGATCTGGGCCGTCGTCTAGGCGAGTATCTGTGGTAGAAGGAGGGACAGTAGGGGGTGCAGAGGAAATGGGTGGTGGAAGTGGTTTTGCTGGGGCGCCTCGCTCGTGAGGGGTGTATTCCGTGGTAAGTTGGGGGGGTAGGGCTTCAGAAATGGATATGTGAGCACAAAGGCAAAAACTAAAAGAACTGGTATACGTTTACTCGTTTGGGTTATAGGACGGGACTGAAGTGACCGCCCTGCAGCATTCTGTTGCCTACGCCGGAATTAGCACGGGCGGGAGAGGAAGGGTATATGCTCACCGGAAATCAAGCGAGCGTGAAGTTGGTTCCATGATGATTTCGATATCCTGGCAATGAGCTGTGAGCACGCATATCGAGACTGTCATGCTGCACCTACGTCCTCATCGCTCTCTTCTTCCTCCACTACGCCATTTTCGTTTTCGTTTTCACCGTTTTCTTCTTCTTCAGTTTCCTGTTCGTCCTCGCCAGGCGGTGGACCGAAAGGGGGCTCGTCCTCTGCCTTGGCTTCCAGGTTCTCGAGTATGCCATTGGACGGCTTCACCGCCTCGACCGGGACACTGTAAGAGAGACTTCAACAACAAGGAGGAAGCTCACCCCGAGAAGACTCACGGTTGCGACACTGATGATCACACGCAAGAGCGGATATGTTCAGAAATTTGATGGTATTGAAGGAACAAAAATACAGCAGGGAAAGACTCTCGTTCGGAGTCTCCGAAAATGCAAGTCTGAGCTGTTCTTACCAGAGGTCGTCACCACCACCGCGCCCGTCTCACCGTACAGAAAGGCGTCGTCGTCGTCCCTGGTGTTGCACGAGTCAATAAACGCGCGGTTGTGCTAAGGAACGGACGGACATTGAGCTCTGCACTTCCCACCCACAACGAATACGAGCGAATACACCTCGAAGTAAGAGACAGTGACAAAAAGTCCGTGTGACTCCGTGTGACGCGTTTACTCGTGCACGGCCTTTTCTTTTCCGGTCTCATGCTTGCCCGCCTCGTCGCCCCGACACCGCGTCCCCTCGTCCGCGCGTATGTCGTGTCCATCGCGCCCCCCATCGTCTACGACAGAAAACCCGTCCCACGGCGCTACGGCGAGCGCAAGACACACCTCTACAACCACTACACCCGCATGCTAGCGCAGAGCACCAACGCACCCGTCATATTCCTACAGCACAAAGACTTTACCGCGCGCAAACTACAGGACCTCAGGCGGGAGATCGACCTTGCAAGCGCGCGATTCGCGCCCGTCCCTACAGAGCCCCCGATGCTCACGGTCATGCGGACATCCATCTTTGGCGTCGCGTTGCGCGACTTTGCTCCCACAGACGCGGACAAGACAACGCAGATTGCAAACCTCGTCCAAGGCGGCTTTGCTGTCCTCACGCTGCCCTCACTCAGTCCACCGCAGCTGCATGCCATCATACGTGCCATCGATCGCGTAGTCCCTCCGAAGAAGGAGCAGGCGAAAGATGCGGCGGCGAAACCCAGCAATGGGAAGGGGAGAGAAGAAAATTCGGACTGGATTCCTGGGAGGCCAGTTCCGAGGGTCAAACCTGTGTTGTCGCCTGAACTCAGGGTCATGGGTGCACTGATGGAGGGGCGCGTGTTCTCCGCTGCGGGGGTCAAGGACGTCGCGAAGCTACCGCCACTTGACACTCTGAGAGCTCAAATTGTTGGATTGCTCAGTACACCTGCGATGCAGCTCGCGGCAGTGCTCAGTGAAGCAAGTGGAGGCAGACTGGCAAGGACACTAGAAGGGTTCAAGAAGGGGTTGGAGGAGGGACAGAGCGCGGAGGCACCACCATCATAGCATCCTACATTTATAATCTTATCTTCTCCAGCATGAGACCTCACTCTCCCAAACAAAACTCCCAGGTCCGATCCTCTCCTCCTTCACCCGTCTTCCCATGACCTTGAGCTCTCTCACCTTTTGTCATCCTGTGCTCGTAGCCTTTCCACACGTGTCTGTGAAACACAAACGATCGCAGGAGTTTGTACCGTCGGTTGGGCTCTTCGCCGGTCCTTGTGGGCTTCGGGGGAGACTTTGCCAACCGGGGAATATCCCTGCTGGGGGTTAGCTGTGCAAGTGTACGCTGAATCGAACACACCATTCGGTGTATGGAGGAACGTTTCGGAGTGTGATCAGTACCGTTCCCCTCCCACTGCCGGTCGGTGCCTGGTCTACATCAGACCCAGAAATGTCATCTTCCTGAGGATCATCGTCATCCTGCTGTTTGCGTCTGCGAGCAGGATGAATGACTGGTATCGATCCAAGTGTTAGGCAGTGTGGTGCAGAGCGAAGAAAGTCCAATATAAGACGTTGGTTGGATAGAATGTTCCTATCTTGGTCGGAGATACCCTTTCCTTGACAAGCGAGAGTGATTTAGACATGCGCATCAGGCGCGTCGACCGAACGCATACCTGCATGAGGAAAGTTCCAAACGATCCGATCCCAACGCCTCCCCTTCAAAGTAGGATGTTTCTGTAATCTGGTCGCATCGATTCCAAACAACACCTCGACGCCGCGTTGCTTGATAGTGCTCACGATGGCTTCCGCGTCTGGGTATTTGGAAAAACAAGCGTCTTCCGAGTCATACGACGTCGCCGTGACGTTCGCGGGCACAAGATGCTCCAAGGACGACGGGGGATCTACTATGAGCGCCCGAGCAAATGAAAAGTTTCCTTCTCCGATGAGGAGGATCTTGTCGGTGGGCTTGAACGGCACGGTCGGTGGACGCACAGCTCCCTTGTCCTTAGCACTCTTTGACTGCTTTCGCTTCTGCTCGGCGACTTTGGCAGCACGTTCTGCCTTTTCTTTGGCTCTCAGTCTGGATTGCTGCGATTGAAGCGTCGCTTTGAGCGATGTCTTCTTTTTGTGCGCCATTTGTGACTGACTGATTTGGCAGGGCGGTTGTTTGGATCTAAAGCTGTTGCCAAACACGCACGTCAGACTCGACACGTCACAGCCAAGCAAACCCACCTCGATACAGATTTATTCCTCGGTTCACGTCGCTCGTTCTACCCACACTTGTTCTGATCGAAATGGTGAGCGTGTTGCATTCATGTCGTTTTGCGCACCATCCTGAAGGGTGTTTAGCCTACCCAATTTGAATTGCGACATAAAAACGCCCAGTTTGCCAGCGCAGTCAAGGCGGGCAAGAAAGCAACCAAGCCTTCACGACAGGAGCAGCTGTCGAAACGCAGCCCAGTTAGCTTGTGGGCTTTAGGCATTGTTTTGTTTGTGGTTGTGGGCGGAGGCGAGTCTGCGAGCAGTCGTCATTCTCACAATCTAACATTTGCTCTGCAGTGCTGTTTGAGTTGGCCAGAATACTGTTTCTGTAAATGCCGAGTCATGCCACAGGATGTCATTTCAGTATGCTACCTCGAGTTTCACCACACTATGTTGTGTGGGTTATCGTTCACCGCATATTTATTGGATACGTATTCTGTCATAATTCAACTATCTTCCTCAACATCCGCCCCTGAGTTACTCGCTGTTGCGCTGATGCTCATGCTCTGACTCCTTGCACTCGTCGCCCCGCTGCCTGCTGCTTGCTTGCTGCTTGTGGCAGTGTTCGACGGACCAGCTCCCTCGACGCCTTCCATGGCATCGCCCTCAAGTTCCTTTTCATCGATCTTGACCTCGTCGCCCGCCCAAATTCGCGCCGTGGGTTGCCAAATCATGACGATATTATCTTCAGACGTGGTTGCCGCTGTCCACTGTTCACCTACGCCAGGCGCCCAGCAGAAATCAGACGGTCGTGCGGTGTGACCTGGGTAAATGAGAGTCATGAGCTCGCGTGATGCCAAGAGTCGAATGACTCGCCCCCGTGAATAAACATGAGCTCTGGTGGTCCATCTTCCTGGTCATCAGGCGTCTGTTCGACCCCAATCTGTGCAAGGTCCCATATGTTGATACGCCTGTCACTCGATGCGGAGGCGAATACGGATGCTACGTGAGGTGACCACGCGAGGTGCAAGACCTCGTCAGTGTGTGACTCAAAGGTATGGACTCTCTTTGAGGTGTTACGGATGTCGTGGAGGGCGATGGTCTAGAAAACATATATGATATAGGTAAACGGCTACCGGAACGGTTTCTTGGACATACCTTGTCTGCGCTTCCAGTAATAAGAAGGCTTTCTTGGGCAGGATTGAAGGCACAAGCAAGAATTTCTCGATCATGGGCTGGGACTTTTGTGGTTGGTTCGGCAGGAGATCGGGTATCCCACCTAGCACGATAAGATATGCATAAGTATACAAACAACGGCCTCCAGAACTGATAAGTAACACACAGGAGAAGCAACTTGTCATCACCGACACTTGCGAACACATTTTCTTTTGTTGGGTGCCAGTCAACGTCCTAGAAAGCGAAACGGTCAGCACTAGCCTAAAAAGATCGACGGTGGACCACTTACCCCAACGACCGAGGTGTGGCCTTTGTAAATAGTGGTGGGTTCAAGGGTGTTCCGCGCTTTGGTGTACCCATTTACGTCCCATAAGCAAACTGTCATATCCTCAGATGCACCGAGGATATGTCCTGCTTTTACTGGGTTCCACGCCAGTCCGAATCTACACTCGTCAATCCTTCAGTAAACACAAGACGTGAGTCAACATACCCTTCCTTTGTCTGCCCGACGAGCTTGATATCCGGCCTACATACACCTCCCCGCTCTGGCTCGCTCGAGTGCTTCGTTCGATCAAAGACAAACACCTCTCCAGATACCGCTTTCGTAGCGATCAAGTCTGGATTCTGCGGCATGTAACGCGCCCGGTTCACTTCGCCCGCATGGTTGATTTTTTGTATGACTTGGATCCGCGGTTGGGGCGGAATAGTGTATCCGCCGAGTTCGCCACGCTCGTCGTCGTAGTCGCTGCGATCGACCTTGTCTGCCGAGGGGCCATCGCGCTTCGGTATATGAACGGTGGCGATTTGGAGGTAGTCTTGTGCTTGGCCAGAGGTGTGCGTGCCGAGAAGCAATCTGTGGACGGTGTAGGGCTTGTTTGGAGGGCTGTAGAACGGCTCGTAAGAGGGAGGGAGCCACGAACAAGACGATACGCACGATTCTTTGTCTGGGAACCACTGGCATGTCAGACTTGGCCAGTCCAACGCGTGTGTGATGACTAGATCGTACAGATACGGCGCGTTCTTCTTCCTGAAGAGGAAAAACGCGCAGATAAGTTCATTGTATGGTAAGACGAGACGGTCTTACTGACCATGTTTTGTACTCCTGCGAGAGTGAATCGGCTCAGATCTCAGCGCCGAGCAGGAATGTCAGTAAAACAAACCTCGTTGATAAGTTTGTTCTCCTCTTCAGCAGCAAGGTCGTCCTCCATATCCTCATCCTGTACCGTTGGTTTCATTTCCGGAAAAACTGAATATTCCTCGGGAGTTGATGATATACTTTGAAATTTCAAAGTGTTGGGGCAAGATAGACAAAAGATATGGGTCGTGGCTTTTTCGATCGAGACGCGTCGCGCCAGATCAAAAGTCGCAAACAGTAACCCCAATGAACAAAGACACGCGCTCTCGCATTAACACACGAGTGGTCTATCGACAATACCTATCTAGTGCATTCGCGAAGTGACCAAGGTGAGTATGTCTCTCAACATGCCAGCAACCTTGCTTGACAGAAAGTGCGTTCTATAGCAAGGTATAGTGAGACGAGATGAAAAATCTATTGATACTCCTTTTCCCATTTAACAACCAGTTTCTCCAAGTCAAACCGGGGATCCTCTGGGTCTGTAATCACTGCGGTGCAAATTTAGTGAGAAATGCAAGAAGGGGAGAGAACTCCCAACAGAAAAGAGGACAACGTCACAACGCCGACGGTTGAAAGTACGACTTACCACCGTCACCCTTGGTACTCTCTTTCTTTTGACGCCATGCATCCTTGGCCTGTGCTATCAGTTGTTCACGGTGGCGGATCGCGTGGTGCTCCTTGTCCTGGTCGTGAGCTTTTTGCAGTGAACGGTGGTGGTAGATGCCGTAGAAAATGCCCGACGCCAAAGCTGTATAGCGAGCAACCTATAGCGAGACGTCAACCGATACTCGGAGCTGGTTCGTAGACGACTACATACGTTTATAGTGGACGACATGACGAGCTCGGAAGGACTGGTCTAACGAAGAGTGTTGGAAAAAAGAGGGACAACTACAGCACTGAACGGCTACCTAAAAATCAGCACCTTTTTGTAGTCAGGATTTGACTGAACCGACTTACCTGCGATTTACCAGGGACTCGAGTTTCGGTTAAGTTGAAGGTTGGCGGAGCAAGTCGGTGTTCCCTTGCTGACTAAGGGAATGCTCTGGATTGCCCCTAATTCCTCTTGTTCTTGATCACATACGCGGCCCCCATTGAGCTCTCTCCCACACCTGATAACGGCCCCAGCCTCTACAAGACCCTCCCACTGCTACTGACCTGGCAACGTCAGTACATTATTCCATGCAGTTGCACCGAGCCCGGGGTATGTTGTCCCATCGCCATCGGTGAGCACATCATCATATTGATATCACATAGATCACCAGGTGGTGGATTTCGACTATATGCTCCAATCTCTGCAGAAGTGACTAGGGAGCTTGCATGTCATGTGTTCCAGGTTCGTCCGGCGATATTGCAACAAATATGTGGGGGGGCTTACCCATGTATGATCTGTGGGTAGCAATATAACGCAACTGCTGCCCGTCCATTTAAAATCATAAAATTCCCCGATGGAGATCGACCTAACAATCCGCCTGTGTGTCTATCATTTTCACTCAGATGTCACATTGCTAACACTTGGTAACCCTGCTTGCAGCACTTTCTCCCCCTCTTACTTACTGTGGATGATATTCGAAATTTGAATGATAAAGACACGAAGATATACCACAGAAAATATGAATTGGGGGGAAGGGGTGAAAACCGTACCCAAGCGGCTCGCCGTCAAGGGCCTGCCGTGGAGCCCAAGGCATACAACGGGAGAAAGCCGAGATTGCACGTCACATTGGATACACTCGTGCCCTTGATCAACCATAGCCTGGTAGTGCAGCTTCAATAAACCAAATCTGTGCGAACAAAACTGGAAAATCCTTCCGGCCTTGACTGGACCAACTTGCTTGTAATTACAGGGGAACTCGGTCACTCGAGTTTCGGGGACGAGTCTAGGGATAATGGAGCAAATAACCCTTGCGAGGTGGGGTAGATTAGACTATATAGCATTCTCGGCTTGACCCACAGTAAGCGAATGAGCTCGGGCGTGACAATCCGCATTGCCATAAGTTCCTCCGAGATTCGCTCAGGTGTCGATTTCGAATCACCTGCAGCGTCCACCGCACATGTGTGAGAAAAAAACTCGCGAAATGACGACCGACGTGGAATGTGGAAGGTCACGGTGGAGGGCCGTGAGTCCATTGATCACGTAGTTGGACAAATTTGAAGACTCGGATTGGCCCCGCTTTCCAACCAAAACCCCCTTCGAGACGCTCGCGGTGAGTCAGTCCCAGTACACCACCGATACGACGACCCCAATGGACGACGACGTTGACATGGATGCTCCCCAAATCTCCACTTTGCGCGAGGATGATACACCACCACCCGCGCGCGGCTCAAAGCCCAGAGTCAAGCTGTTGCTCGGCGACAAGAAGGGCAAGGGCAAATCGTCGCCTCCGAGCGTCCCCGCCGCGGCGCGGAAGAGCGTACCACAGAATCAAACACAGCCGCAGCCCCAAAGTGAAGAGGAAGTCGACGAGGAAGACGAAGAGGACCAGCTGATCGATGATGACGAACCAGCACCATCCATCTCCGCACCGGTTGCTAGCGCGTCAACAGGCACGAAGCGCAAAGCACCACCAAAGAAGCCGTCGCGACCCCGCAAGAACGACAAACAGGACAAGGAGGATAAGAAGCCCGATGGTGAGTCACGTCCCCGTTTTCTTTACGTCGTTGTTCGCGGGACCAAACTACCATTGCTAATAGAACCTCGAGAACACCCAGACACAGATGGGCAGAGTGTCAGCACAGCTGCTCTGCCCGAGAAACCACCACCCAAGAAGAAGGCAGCGCCGCGCAAAACTGCAGCAGCGCCCAAGGGGAACAAAATCAAAGTACCCCCAAAGTATGTTGTTCAACTTTCCAGAAGACAAGTCTTACTGATCCCGTGCGCAGAGGAGCCAAAGCTCTGACGGTCCCTCCCGTAGAGGACACCGCGATGAGTGAAAGTAAGCAAAGGCCGTGACTGTAATTGCTATCTCCTCAGAACATTCCCAGCGCACACAATCACAGCCCCGTCTTCACCATTGCCCATTTCACGCGGTCCATCACCCGAACCCGAGGAGGTCGAGCCGCCTCCGCCTCCTGTCCCTGAACAGCCAGAAGAGAGTATACCCCTTCCCTTACCAGTGTACCCCCTCCCTTCGAAACCTTTCCCGGTCCAGCCGCCCCCCAAAATCGGAACAGGGTTTGCACCCGTGCAGCCTTTGGACCGAAGTGATGGTAAAGTTCGTCAGTGGAGGGTTGCAAACCGCGAGATCCGAGGCATTGCAGGGGGTCGTTGGTTCGCTCGTTCATGGGTCGGTGACAAGGAGTCGGACTTTGCAACTACCATCGCAACGACTTCAGCAGCTACCACTGCGAAAGTCGCAAATTCGGACAAGATTGCCATACCGAAATCAGTTACTTCTATATCTGCGCCTGCAGGCAAGGGTGGCAAGTCCAAAGGGGCTCGTGGTTCTGCAGGAATATCGGCGGCACCCTCCCGTTCAGGATCTATAGTACAAGAGCTACACACCCCTAAGGCACCCACGAAGATGCGCAATATCATAACTGGTCCTGCATCGGAAGCTGGTGACGAGCCCGAGACGGCCGCCCCGGAACCCCGTGGTGTATCTACGGTCTCATAGACACGTTTTTTGTACCCGTTGTTTCTGTAGATTTCCAGTGTCCACCTGTACATTATTGGCTTGATTATATTTTTGATTACTTCCTTCATCTTCTACTGTTTGAACTACGCGCGCTAGGTCACCTAAACCCAAGACCACCTAGGCAGTCGACTGAACATGCTACTTCCCCGTCAGCACCGGTATCCAGCCTTCGCCCCGTTTCACTGGCTTCTTAGACTTTCTACTCCATCCTTCGGTGTGCTGTGGCCGAACAAGAGAGCACTCTCCAACAGAACACCAATCAATACGCATTCTTGGTGCACATCAAAACAAGTGCAAGGGCGAGCTTTCCAGTCTTCCGGCGCTCAACGCAACTCGAGCGAAGTTGCATGTCCGACTTCTTCCTCTCCAAATGTACAACCATTCGTCAGGGACCCATTTACAATCCTCTTTTGTGGACGCGACTTGTTCTCGCGTGCGGTATTTAACGAAGTCTACAACGCAAAAGGTGAGTTTTCAAAGTCCAGACACGTCGAGGACGCGTAAAACTTGGGTCCATGTGCATGCCAGGTCTTCGGTAGACTCGGGAGTCGTTCACTCTTCGGAATGCTGGACCACGAGATTACGCAACTTGCGTCTCTCATGCATCACACCTAGGAGTTGGGCTAACATTCGGTACAAACAGATGTTTGGGACAATCTCCACATCCTCACGAACCCTGATGTAAAGACCGGCCGCAGAGGCTCGCGATTGGACGTATGTAGGTTCGGCTTCCCATACTTCTTTGCAGTCTCGTGCCTTACCGGTCGCAGCACCGCTTAAGACGGTCGGGGAAATGCTGGGGGTGCCGGTGCATACAATACCGGAAGATAAGGCTGCGTTCAGAAAGTGGCTTGTAAGTTTGTTGTTTTCTATGCATTGCGTACGCGTACAACAGTTTTCTTATCACAGCCTCCGCCTCCTTTTACTCCACACCCCGACAGTTCAAGCTTCCAAAACGCCTCGCACCTGCTCATAACGGCCTCCTTTGGCCGTATCCTCCCTGCGTCTATCCTTCACCTTTTCCCCTGTACTCAAAGGTTGAATGTCCACCCGAGTCTGCTTCCGGCATACCGCGGGCCGGCACCAATCCAGCGCGCGTTGATGGCTGGTGAACGAGAAACGGGTGTCTGCGTAATTGAGATGGGTGAGGTGAGTCGGAAAGCAGGCAAGCTAGTGGATGCAGGGGGTATCTGGGCTATTGAACGCATGGTAAGCATTTAGTGGTTCTTCGACTACGTTGATGACGCCACAGCGTAAACCTTGATAGCACGTCCCCGAGGGCACCGATTTCCTCCACATGCAGGACACCCTTGCTACATCGGGGGGAAGGCTTCTGGTCAAAGTCCTCCGTGACATGCTTTCGGGAAGAGTGAGGTCTTTTTTTACTTTGTTCACTCTCGGATGTTAAGGTCGTGAAACTGTCAATGTCAGGCTCAAAGCAAACCTCAGGAAGTAGTGACATCAACCACCGCTCATGCTCCTCTGATCACTGTCAAAGACTCGGCCATCCACTTTGCATCTCAGACGGCCCTTGTGATCACCCGACTGGAACGCGCCATCGGGCATCAACGTAATCTCACGGTGACGGCAGCTCTCCCCGACGGACGAGGAGTGGCAATTGCAGGTTTGCAAGTGATACCGACCGAACTTCGATTTGTGGCCCCTGTGACGTCTTCTGGAACTGAATGTCCAGGTACAGCCTATTATTCACCCATAACGAGATCATTGGTTGTAAAGTGTGCGGAAGGGACGTGGCTGAGTGTGGAGAGGCTGCAAACGCAGGACAGGGCGATGTTGGAGGCAAAGGAGTGGTGGAACGGGGTCAAGGGGATGGGATGGGTCAAGGATCGCGTGTTCATATTCAGTGCCTAATGCTGTGTCACGGTTGTCACCCGTGACCACTGCTAATTCGAGCCCAGTAGGGCGCAGGCAAAGTAACTCGTACACCAGCTTGTCGTCCTCTTTGGCTTCGCTGGAAATTCAGTGTGATCCGCCTCGTTCGAGGCAACATGTCTGCCAAGACCGCCGTTGTGAAGGAAGCCGATATCAAGTCACATGCTGGCCGAACGGGATCCGCTCACCCATCCACCAAAACTGGCGAACGGGGTGAGCCTTCCTCATAGCTTAAGCGGACTATTGGTAGGAATAACATCCAAGCAGCAGCGGCGCAGCAGTTGTTCTCGTCCGACCCCAAGTACAAGAAGTACACGCAACAAGTCGAGAAGTGCCTGAACGCCTTCGACAACGTACATGAGTGGGCGGATTGTATAGCATTCCTGAAGCAACTACTCAAGGTATGTATGCAGGCGGATAATAGGTCTTTATGACTGATTGCTGGGTGTAGGCCTTCCAATCCTACCTACAGTTCAAGGAGATCCCACACAAACTTATCGTAGCCAAACGCCTCTCCCAGTGCTTGAACCCCGCCTTGCCGGCTGGAGTGCATCAACGGGCGCTTGATGTATACATACACATCCTTTCGGTCCTTGGAGTGAGTCACTTGACCTGCGAACAGCTCCGTATCCTGACGAGATGATAGACTGAAGGCCTGAAACGTGACCTTCCGCTCTGGTCTTCGGGGTTGTTTCCGTTCTTCGAGTATGCGTCCACGTCAGTGAAGGTCTGACAAGATTTCTGCCCCCCTGTATCTTACTTACAGATTGGTCAGCCCGCTCTGCTTAACATCTACGACACATATTATCTACCACTCCAACATGATCTGCGGCCAGTAATGAAGTCATTTATTCTCGCTCTACTTCCTGGACTCGAGGAGGAAACAGGTGAATTTTTTGACAAGGTATGAGCTTTCTCGATAACGTATGTACTATATGATTGGATCATGAATAGGTGCTAGGTCTCTTGGACCGATTGTCAGGGACAGTATCACCGGTATTCTTCATGCAGAACCTTTGGCTCGTCATGATCACGATGCCGTCCGCTCGCGGCACAGCGCTCAACTTTCTGTCGCGACGTCTACCCCGGCTACACGCCGACGAAGGTGAGCGAAATATGAGTACAGCGCTCTTCTGTTGCTATAATCGTTCCAGACATCACAGTAATTATCGGGCGCGACATCGGCTTGATGATCAGAGCTTTTGCGGCCGCGCTTGAAGATGATAACCTTTTGGTCCGCAGGAGTGCCTTGGATATGTTACTGCAGACAATGCGCGTTGATAGCGCTGCCATTAAACGGGCGAAGCCTGAAGATGCCGTGATACTCATGAAGGCAGCCATTAGTGTCGTCCTGAGGCGCGACTTGTCGCTGAACAGACGGCTGTATACATGGTTATTGGGGCCCGATGAGAAGAGTGAAGTACAGTCTGCGTATCTTCGGCAGCACGCATTACAGCTTTTGAGCTCTACGCTGAAAGTGAGAGTTCCGCTTTGTGTTGGGACACCTCTAACTTGTCCCACTAGAACGAGATGTTTACCCCCTCTGGAGAGTACTCTGAGTCACGCCCTTTCAAGATCTTCATTTCCCTCCTTGACAAGTGGGAGATCGGTTCTCCCCTTACCGATGCCCTGATATACGATGCCCTCAAAGCCATCCGCCAGCATTTGACAGCCGAATCAGAGACTAGAGAAGAC
The DNA here is from genome assembly GCA_038093415.1 of Xerocomellus chrysenteron. Classification (NCBI taxonomy): domain Eukaryota; kingdom Fungi; phylum Basidiomycota; class Agaricomycetes; order Boletales; family Boletaceae; genus Xerocomellus; species Xerocomellus chrysenteron. The sequence continues at coordinate 100,137 of JBBPSD010000007.1, forward strand.
GTATGATTTTGCTAATCTTTTATATCTTTCTGTTGACGTTTTACATTGTGCAGATCGCTATGACCGCAAGCACCTTGCTCGAGGCTGCAGAACCAAGCATACTTTGGAAACATTTGCTCAAAGGCATATTAAACGCTATCAACTCCAGTGAACATCAACTAGAGGTATTCCAGAGGGGTGCATTATCGCTTTTTCACTGATACAGTACTTGTTAGGCCATCAGTCTCACACTATTCCTTCTCCGTTCTCTCCCCATGCAAGACGAGGAAGTGAGGAGCATTCACTTACCTGTGATTTTCGCCGCTTTGATGGAAACATTATTTGTGAGAGTTTGACTGATTCAGTTTCGCACATCTAACTCGGATCAGGTCCACGTCCAGGAGGACTCGTCCCGTGTTGTCTCACCCGCGGTGCGAGAGTGTTTTATACTTCAAGATGAGATATTACGACATATTTCTCCAGAAGCCCTACAGCAACGTCCAAGGCTAGCAGATTCATCACAGGAATCTACACTCAGCTCCTTAGCATTTGGTTCGGCTCTCTATGGCCTTGATGTCTCCACTTCTGTCTCCCATAACCATTCGGCTACGCCCTTAGTTTCCGTTGTTGAGCATTCGTTTGCGTTCAGTCAGATTTGTGCGCAGGTCGCGGTTCGACAACGAGACGTCAGTTCATTTCTGAGGACATCATACTCGCGTGTCCTGTCGTTACTTGGGAAACTCATCGAGTTTGCCGAAAAAACCTCTGACGCCTCGTTTGAGATCTCCTGGAATCCGTCGAGCTGGGTTAGCGACGTTCTAGATAGTCTGGATGTTGAGGTCAGACCCTTTCTGCTTGTTCAACCTTGTAGGCTCAGCTTCATTTCAGAACATCGATTTTAATCTGGTGGACAGTTGCATCTCTATTCTCGTATCCCTTCAGGGGTCGTCTAAATTTGTCCCAAAGTTCGTCCCCGACCAGAAACAAGTAGTCAGTCGGATGGTAAAGAAGGTCGGTAGTATTCCGACGTTCGGTCTCGGGGAGTACCTTGACCATATTTGTAGCTCTTCAGGTTTCTTCATCAGGACTGGGCAATTTTCCATGTTCGTGCCGTTAGTCTGGTGTGGACATTGGAATCGTCCACTCGCCACAATTTCGTTGAGTCTATTATCGCTCAAAGTATGAGTTCTCCAGAACCTCGCGATGTTCACGACGCTTTTGAAGCGTTTGGTGTTCTATGGAGGTTAACGGGTGAGTTCAACCTTGGATAAGGAGGAGGAGATGCTGAATTGTGGTTGCATACAGATGATGATAGTTTACCTGGATTCCGTTTGAAAATTCCCCTGATGATTGTTCTGGAATCACTGAAGCATGATTGTCCTACTTTACGCCGAGTCGGCGAGACTTGGATGAGATGCAGCCTCAGGTCTTACATACGGTAAGCATACGAGTACTGGTTTCTGTGGACGACGTTGACGATCCGGATCCTACAGGATACTGGAGCCACTTCTCTACGACCTACTGGATCCCAAGATTCGACGAAAGCCTGCTGCGGTAAAGATCAGAGGCAAGGAGATTCGGGGGTACATTTACGAGCAAAAATTCGATCAGCGTTATGTCCACCACCTCCTAGAGATCCTACATTCCATTGTCCAATTTGGTGGGCAAGGATTCACAAAAACTGCCCGAAGTGCTTCAATCAAGCGAATTCAATACCAGCCACTAGTGCAGAGAATGGAAGCGGGTAATTATCGCCCCTGCTTCGAATTTTTAGGTTTATTTATCATTCATCCAGCACTCTTCGACCCGAACATCAGTTTTTTGGACATGTTGATTGAACTCCTGTCACGGTATGCGCATATGCAATTCTCCTTGAATATCTTCTCATCTCTGCGTAGATTTGTTCAGTCAGAGCCGAAAGAGCCGAACGCACCAACAATGGAACCTTTGAACACCAAGATTCAGTCGACATCTATTGATATCTTGCAAGCCATCGTCGCCCGTGGGGAGGTCGATCAACTTTCTCTCGAGACACTAGAGCCCATCATTATCGGCAAATTGTACTTCTTCGTTCATCTGAAGCGCCTTGACCTCCAGAACAAGCTCCTCCGCATTCTTCATACGTTGATCTCAGCCTCCATTGCCCACATCGCTCAGTCAAACGCCGAAGAGCAAGGAAGTTCAGAAGGTTCCCACATTTCCGGAAAGAAAGTGTACACAGTGAACTCCCTTTTAACGCACACACTGACGGATGGCATTGCCGTGCCCCATAATCGTCCTGTACAACAACATTGGCTTGACTTCATACTCATGGCAATTCCACAATTCCAACCAGCCCTTCAGGGGATGATTCCTCCCCTGGCCGATTGCGTTTGCCGACAGCTTCGATCACTCCTGAATGATGCGGTTCGAGCCAATCAGCCGAGTTCCCCGGGTACGATCACAGGCGTTGCGACCGATGCAGAGTTTGTCATGTTGCTCAACACTTTGGAGCGACTGCTTGTGTTGGGTTTAGCGAATTATCCCGAAGTATCACAACAGGACGATGACACTCCAACGCAAGAGAAGACTGGAGGAGAAAGTAGCGGAATCCTTGGTTATGTCTCGAACGTGTTTACTGCTGATACTACATCGCCTTTGGAAGACCAGGCTACAGTGAGTCTATCTCACTCGGATAGTTGTTGGTTTTCATTTTAGTTGTGCAGGTCCGCTCTCCTGGCTTCCGTTCGCTGAATGACGGTGTTCGCGTTCTATTCGCGATCTGGGTTAATTTCATCTGGACTAGCCCGGCTTCGAAGCGTTCTGAAGACGATTCGCTAGCAATGATCTATAGCCGAACACGTGGTCGTTGTCGAAGGGTACTGGAATACCTCTTCCGGGCTTATCCTTCGGAAGTTCTTGAGGGGGTGGTCAGTTGTTGGGATCACGATCTCGCCCTTCACTCTAGCGACTCCAAACCGTCTGAAAGTGCCGCATTTGAGCTGGTCGACGTTCTCATCGCAAGCGCTCACTCTGCTGTGCACATGATATGTGAGAGCATAGTCATCCGGTCGTCAAGCAGTCCCGAGAGAAGCCGGAGATATATGAACCCCGAGGTGTAAGTGTAGCTGACAAGTAGTTTGTACGAAAACTTATGAGCTTGGTCGCAGGTCTGATGTCACGCTGTTCAAGTTCCTGGAGCAATATCTATCACGGTTAGAGGGACCCCTGGCTCTTCAGGTTTTGGGAAGATTCATGCAGCTGGCAAAGGATATTGCGTCCAATATTCGCGAGTTCCGCGCGCAAGTCTATCTGACACTTAGGTGGGAAGGGCATCCGGTTGACCGATTACACGATTCACGGAGGTTTCACAGGTGTCTTTGCGTGCTAGGTGATAAAGTCACTCAGACTACGGCCATGGATGACAAGCGAGTCAAGAAAGATCTCCAAGAGACGTTTGGGAAGCTCCTTGACGCATGTGTGACGTTTGTTGGCCGGACCACAGAGCCTTCGAGTTGGATAAGACGTTCAACGAGAGAGTCTTTGATCAACGGTAGATCTTCACCGGCACCGCGCGGAGGTGAGAAAAACTCGACAGTAAGACGTTCCTTTTACTGAGGCAAAGCCCAGTTGCAGATCTGAAGGTGAACGAGAAACCCAACTCCAACGCTGTATCTTTGCAAGACAATCCCAAACCGACATGGGGAAGCGAGCTACCGTCGCAGGTGAGCGCACGCGTTGGCAATGATCCGAGACAGGGTCTTATGGTCTGAACAGATCATTGACTTTGTTGCGGCTGTTGTGGTTCCTAACTTACGGAAATTCCTCATGGATAATGACAAAGTGGCAAACGCCTGCAGTAACATCGTGTACTACATCATCAACCCAGCTCTGAAGACAAAGTCGCGGTAAACCCTTTTTCTTCGACCTGGCGACAGTGTCTGACTCGCACGCAGTCCATTGGATTTGGACATCACAATAGTCGACATTATAGCGGAACTCACCAAGCTGCCTCCTGCACTGAAGGTTTGGCGCACGCCGGTTTCCGATATCCTATATGATAGTCGGTTATTTCAATCCAATTCTGCGGTTTCTCTCAAATGGAAACCAATTATCAAAGCCCTGTTTGACTCTGACAAGACGTCGTTTGGCGAGCTGCTAAGTATGTTTGGTGTCTTCACGTGTCGCGCATTGTCGCTGAGCCCTTCTAGCTCGTATTGCTACTGCGCCGTCTACCAACATCTTCGTCAACCGGGAGAACGAGATGCTGGTTCGGTCTCTCAATCTACGACGACTGTCACTCGTCTTGTTCGTCGGGGAGAAGAATCATTTCTTGACTCAATTACCCAGCGTACAGGAGAAATTGGTTGACACGCTGCGCAACGTCCCCTCGCCCATCGTGCAGAGCGAGGTGTTCCTGTGCATCCGCGTGCTACTCTGCCGCCTCTCACCGCACAACCTGACCAGTTTCTGGCCGGTCATCTTGACCGAACTGGCAAGTACTCCGCGTGATGCATGGACACGCCCACTCACCGAACCTCGCAGTATCGGATTTTCGAACAAATCATCGTAGCCGTGCCAGCCGACGAGTCCGAGGATCTCCCTCTGATTCTCTCGGCAAGCAAGTGTCTGGATTTACTCCTCACGCTGCAAACCCCCGAGTTCCAAATGTACGTCCTCGTTCATGTTTAAAGTCGAACGCGCTGACGCGCATCTTCAGACACCAGTGGATGTTCGTCACCGACACGGTCGACGCCGTGTTCCGTCCTGATGACTGGAATCCCGAAGCCATGTTCGATCAGCTTGCAGAGATCGTGGGCAGCCTTCCCATCCCGGACGCTCGGGTGAGTACCCCATCACACGCTTTCCCGCGCGTCGATTCACCATGACAATGTAGGACCGCGCGCGATCAAAGAATGGCCACGTCGTGTTTCCGTCCGTCAGCTTCCCGTCGATCGCGGAGACACAGTCGATGCGGCGGCCCATGTTGAGCGCGTTGCGCCAGATCGACTCCGTTCGTGATCTGAGAGCCTTCTTCTCTCACGTGAGCATCTCGACGTACGAGAGCGTATATGCCAGCGGGGGGAACGTCGACTGGGAAGCCGTGGAACAAGGCTTGTTGGAGGACATGTTCGATGGGCGGTGAAATCGAGGTGGATCTCGTGGCTTACGTTCGTCCGAACGAGTACATAATACGTCTTCGTCTCTTCTGTTACCCCCGTTTCCTTTTCTGTTTACTTGCACAGGAATGTAATCCTTCATTCAACGCACAGCGCGGACAGAGACGACTAGCCGAAAATGCAAGCATGGAGACAACAACAAAGCGAGGAGGGTATAGAGATGTGTGCGATTTCAGACTATAACATAAGAGCGCAAGCGCATGACATGTCGACGAGTGAGTATCGTGATTAGAAGTCGCCCCAATTACGCCGGAATTTGTACTGCATACGTTCCTGGGCGTTAGCGGTCCATCTGCCTCCCGCTCAGCAAGAGCACAGTCTCGTACCTTGTATGGTACATTTTTTCTGTGACACGACGGATGAGCATACGTGGGTCCCACCGCCGAGATCGCAAGACTGACCTCATCTTCTCGGCTGGCGACTTGGGCTGCTTGTACCCTTGTTCGCCAGTCCCCCACTCCGACTGGTTCTCCGTCTCCTTGTCGATATCCTTGTACTTTTCGGCAGGCTCTTGCTTCGGAGGGACGCGCGGTATCTTGGGTCTGGATGCCGCCGACTCTGGTCTCGCGGGGGGTTCCTCGTGTGCGCGCAAGGCCTCCTCGACGGTGATACCTTGGTACTTGGCCTCGCGTTCGGCTTCTAGACGTTCGATGGTTTCGTGATGGGAGAAATGCTCGATGTCTTCGGGGTGGTTGTACGAGGCGTCCGTCTGCGTTTCGGGCGTCGAATGGAATTGCTCTGTGGACGAATGAGTTGGGGTGCTTGGGCACGGGGGACGACGTACCTTCGTGATGGAGGAAAAACTCTACAAGATCGCCTCGTCATGAGCGCACGTACACCAAATGTCCAAAAGAACGCACCGCTCTCGACGTCATAGTGATGCCCCTCGGCACCAATATCGTCAAACGACGGAAGACCCTTGAACCCGGCCGCCTCGAACTCCTCGGGGGACACCTTTCCATCGCCGTTCTTGTCCATCAACTTTAGGACGGTGTCGACGACGTGGTCCGCCTTTTGCTGGTGTTCGACGTCGTCCTAATGGCCGTGGAGTGGGGGGTGGTGTAGAGAACGCGGGGCAGACGTACCTTTGATTTCTGTTGCGAATACACGTGGTGAACGCCGTAAATGGCCTCTATTTCTTCGCGGTCCCATAGCCCGTCTCTGTGGAACCAAGCCCGAATCAGCGCACGCGAGCAAAAGGTGTGCGCGGTCTCACTGGTTTAGGTCGTGCAGCTGGAAGAAGCTCTCGAGGTCGAACGAATCTCTGTAAAGACGTGTACTGTTTAACGCCAAGGAGGAAAATGGAGATGGGATACACACATGTGGTGCTCAGAAGCCATCTGTGCGGGAATGAAGACGTCAGAACGAGATACGGGCCCGAAATCGGGACAGACGTACGTGACGGATGGCGTAGTCGGCGCCAGCGAGCTTCGGGTTCTCGCCGGTGCCGCCGTGGTCGCCATGCGCGGCGACCAGGACTACGAAAAGGAGGGATATTGCCGCGAAGGGTCGCATCGAGTCGCAGTTGGTAAGGCAGTGAGGGAGCCTTGCCTTGCCGACTTGCAACTCGATGGACCCCGATCACCACCCTTGTACTACGGACTGAATTTACAAAACTTGGATAAGCATTCTCAGACATGGTCAGAACTTCCATGCCCACCAGCAAGCAACATGATTTCGATTATGTGCATTCATTAAGTACTGTCCCATCTGTGGGTCTCTATAGGAGGAGTGCAGTGATAAGTCAAAATGTGATGAGCAGCAAGCAGATTGTGTTGGAATTATCTGATTGTGTCATATGGACTATCCCTTGTATGTACATGTCTATGCATATGTACCCCATGTGGGTATAAACTGTGGGTGTGGGTCACTCAGATCAGTGAACTGGATATTGTTTCAAACTGGCCCTGAGCAGTTTGAAATCAAAGTTGGCCAACAAATTGACCCTGAATTTCTGTTTTGGCCAGCTGGTGTCCTCCAATCACAGCTCATCATTGGCCTCGGTTGTACTGGTAGTGCCTGTCAAGTGATAATGTTATAAACTGTTCTTCTGATGGCCTGGGCATGAATGTCAGGCTAGATAAAGGGCCGGACTTATCTAATGAAAAACCAATGTGTTCTGAACATCTGGCTCAATTACTTACAACAAATCTTAAAATTTTGTGTGAAATAGACCATCAAAATCACAACATACTCCTTGTGCCCATCCTCATCAGCCATGCATCCCAGTATCTCCTCCATTACAAAGAAACGAGCCACAAAGCCGACAGACAAAGCTAGAGCTGCTCTTGAAGACAAATCACTTGCAGGCTCTGGCTTATCAAAGAATCATAGAAAGGAAGATCTCACTCACATGTCATCTGTGAAATGCAGTGTTGGTAGTACTGACAAAGCAACACCAGATCAAGAAACCAGCAGGACCACCCTCAAGCACCGTCATGTTGAGATTGAAGAGATTGATAATGATGACAAGCAGAGCACATACAACACAGATATGACAGAGATTGAGACCACCATCAATAGTGAGGAAAACTTGACCCCTGGAGAAGAGCTTGATAAATGTTGAACCATATCTGAATGCATGTTTACTCACATTAACTTCCAGAACATATGATGAAGAACTGGGTCTCTGTTATGATTTATCTTCTCACTAGTGGTGTTTTTCTCTTTTCCTTTCTTTGTTGGACTCATCTCCTCTTTGGTATGTTCTTCTACAATCGGATTCACTGTTTGCTTCTCTTTGATTCGCTGAATGTTTCTCTTATTGAACTGTAATGCCTCATGCCGTTGACCTGCACCAACCTAGTTTGATGCAAGGATCATGATACCATACAGACAATTGGCCCAAGTTTTGAGATTTCACCACCTTCCCATGGTCCAAAGGCTTAGCAAATTTAGGGCCAGATAACCCTTAGTATGGACCACCTCCCCCTATATTTTCTTATTCTTCCACCCCCAGGGTGTTGAGAAATTAAATGATTTCTCCCACCTCATCTGTGTTAATTAAGTATACTACATGATTGGACTATTTCCCTAGTATCTTTGTATATACTTAGATTCTAGTCAAGTGCCAGAGAGAGAATTGGTCATGTGACCTGGCTGAATCAGTATCATTCAGCAGAGCACAGCCAGTGCCTGCTGAGCCCAACGCTGAGCCCGTGATTACCAACCAAACTGGTCAAATGGCTTGGCATTTGTAAGATTTCTCTCAGTGTTTGTCAGCAATCTCTTGGCATTAGTCAGCTGCCCCTGGTAGCACTGCCCCTTGTATTATCTATATAAGAAGAGCCAATCAGGCCCCAAGAGGCATTGGGAAATTGATTGATTGATCTATCTATCTATCAATCAGATCTTCTGGACATCTTCCAGCCTTGGGTACAATATCCAGCATTCTGGATCAAAGACAACCAACTTCTAACGAGAAGCAGTAAGCACCATAAGAGAGTGCCAGATCACAGGAAGCCCAAGAGAGGCTTAAGTGACAGCTGACTCCTAATGTAGGACTTGTGAGATCCTCTACCACAGTGGGCTCCAGTTGTCGTCTTTCTAGGCAAAGATAACTCAGAACTTGAAATGGTTCCCCAGACAATGTATCTTTGCCTTCATGGACCGGAAGAGGCTCCTCTATTACTTACCCTTGCTTATGAGTTATCTCTTATCTTTGGACAGCCTTCATAGTTCTAACCAATTCTCTCACATCGGTTATGTGTCCCCTTTTACTCATCATAATCCTACTTGTTCCATGACTTTCTATGCTTACACATACTCTGGTATAAGTAGACAGCTGCCTGTATTCTATACTTCACTCTTGATCTACACAATCTAGTGTTCTCTTGCATCCAAAGCATTTGGCTTTGTCCCTCAGTCACCAGGAGTCTTCTTGACTTGATCTTTCTCCTTCTCATTGTTACGATTTACTCTTTTCTTTTCTTTTCTGCATCACTCTTGACTCGTCAGTTCTACGAACTCTCTTCTCACCGTCCATTCGGACACCGTACGCCTAAACGCGACTTCCTTTACTCTACGCCACGCATGGCTCCATTACTTCTTTCCATCTATGGACGTCGTTTCACTTCCCACACAAGCCTATGGTGCGGCCTTCTTCCTTTCTATCGCACGGACCACTTCCCATTTATACCCATCTCTGCTTTGCTACCACAGACACCACTTGGTCCGTGCGCCGGGTCTCCACCTATTTAAGTAGACGACTTCTCTTGTACTTTTTCCCTTAACTTGAATCTACTCAGTTCACCCTTGACCTTCGGACTTCTAAGAGTCTTCGTACTACTCTCGAGTGTGCGCTCCTTGTATAAACCTTTGAACCTCTTACACAACCAATCGTTGCTGAAGAGCCGCTGCGGAAGACCCCAGCACCTGTGTTCTCCGAAGACACCCTTCAGAGGAATCCTCGTCTCCTTGATATTTGAGTCTACGTTCGTCTCTACCCGAGCCGAACGTAACACTCATTGTCACTTGAAGACACAATGTCTCTTCATGAGTACCTCCTTTGAGACAACCGGTTTCACTTCAACCTACAAGAGTATGTCTCGCATAACAAAAGATCAAGAGTCTCCTCTTGTCCCTCCTGTCTAGGAGCAGGATCTATCATCCTTGAAATATTTCTTACTGATCCCTGAGACGAGCCTATAGGCTCTGTGCCAACAAACCAAGCAATGAGAAAGAATGACCATCTTTTCCAGAACCCTCAACCACTGTACCTCTGACCTTGACACCCTAGACCCCTAGACCACCCAGACAAAGTGCTGTCTCTCCAGCACCACCCAGACAACCCTTTGTACCCCCTGCCCCAGTAACACCAATGTCAACTAAAACCACAGAACTCAAGGTGGCCCTCCCTGCAGACTTCTCAGGAGAACCCGCTGATGCCATATGATGGATCAAGGCTATGAAGGCCTACTTCTCCATCAACTCTTCCATTTATATCTTTGACAATGACAAGGTGATGACCACTCTCAACAAAATGAGCAAGGGATGCAGAGTCTTTTTCTCATAAATGTGGTATGACAAGATGGTGGATACTTCTATCACCAATACTGAGAAAACCTTCAACAAGTTCACCTTGAACTTCAAATCTACTTTCTTTCCCTATGATATCAAAGCCACTGCTTGTTTCGAGCTCACCAAGCTCACTCAGAAATCATTTAAACGTCCTGATGGAGTCATGGACAATGGATTTCAAAAGTACATCACTGACTTCCAGAATCTTGCCTCTAAAGCAGGAATCACTGATGATATCATCCTCATTGACCAGTCCTTCCTCGGACTCGATCAACAACTTTCCACCATGATTCTTTCTATGCCATTCATTCCCACCACCATCGCACAATGGATTGAAAAAGCCAAAGTATTCCATGCTCAGAAAGTACAAATTCTCACCTTAAAAGGCAGACAACTCCCTTCCACTATCTACTCCCCTTGGACCACTCATGACCCCAATACCATGGACATCGACATAGTCACCCTCTCCAAATTAACCCCTGCTGAATGAGCAAGATGCATCAAAGATGGGCTTTGCTTTCATTGTAGGAAGAAAGGACATAGTGCTAACCGATGCAACAACCCTAGAAACTCTCAATCTGGAACCAACCCTCGTCCACAAACCATTTGATCCACCGAAACTAGTACATCAACCATGTCCCCTCCTGTTAAAACCCCTTCTGTCATCAAAACTTACATCAACTCACTAAAAACTGAAGGAAAGAACGAAGCTGAAATCCTTCAAGTACTACAGATGTGCTATGAAGAATCCAAGAAGGAAATCTCTGTTGTTTCCACCTTTCCGGACCAGGATTTTTGAACAGAGAAGCCACCTCAATGTTGCCTTCTCAGAATATTTCCCATGTACTTGTAGCTTCTGCCAATGAAAGAACCTTGTGATTCCCTGTCAAGCTACTTGTTGGAAAACAAATCGTTGAAACCACTGCCCTCATAGACTCCAATGCCACTGGAAACTTTATTGACCTCAGGCTCCTATCTCTTGTTAACTTTCCCCTCAAGAAACTCCCTCAATCAATTCGAGCTTTCAATGTGGATGGTACTGCCAACTGATGCAGAATGATCCATTGGAAGGTGCATACTCACATGGTTTTACCTCACAATTCCGAGGACATAGATCTCAATATTGTTAGCCTAGGACGCAAACAAATCATCCTGGAATCCTTGCATCAATTGGAGGAATAACACTCTTTTCTTTATTAGCTTCTCCACTCCAGACAACACCGATAACCTTACTCCTCAACAATATTTACTTAGATGGCTCAGACTAGATGTAGACATGGAGCTCTCTCGACTTCATTCCCAATGATATTCGTCTGAGGATGATGCGTCTTTTCATGAGTATTGTTATGATTCTTTTCTTTTCATACGTTGCTCACCTCTCGTCTCTCTTCCATATCTTTGCACTGTTCTCCGGAACGCCCTCCACCTAAACACAGCTTCCTTTTTACGTGCTGTGCATGGTTCCCTTATCCCGTTTCCACTTGCCTTCCATGGACGTCCTTCTCTTACACGCGTTTACCTCAACGCCACCTCTTCCCTTCTATCGCACTGCCCAAGCCTTCCTTTTATATCCACCTCAGTTTTTACTCTATGAACACTGCTTGGTCCATGCGCCAGGTCTCCACATACTTAAATGACGACATCTCATGTACTATTTCCTTAACTTGAATCTACTCAATTCACTCTCGATCCCTGGACTTCTAAGAGTCTTCGCGCTACTCTCGAGTGCGCGCTCCTTATATTCACCTTTGAACCTCTAATGCAACTGACTGTTGCTTAGAGCTGCTGTGGAAGCCCCCAGCACCTTTGTCCCTTGAAGACGCCCTTCAAGGATCCCTTGACCCTTCGTCATCTTTGAGTCTATGTTTGCCTCTACCCGAGTCAAGCGTAACAAAAGATTCAAGTTCTCCTCGACGGAGCTATCACTGTAATAGTCTCCCACCATTTCACAGCAACCCACTCGTAACCCTCGCTGGTTCCTACCAAGACTGTGAGAACCCTCGCCCACTGATTCTCCCTCTGAACCTTCTCACTCGGACACTGAGGAAGAAGAGACCCTTGACCCTGACACCACCCTTCTATCCGCACAGGAAGAAGACGAAACTCGTACGTTATCCCACCAGCTCTCCGCCACCCTCTCTATTCCCAGAGTTCCCACTCCACCATCTCCCACCCCAATCAACGCCGCTCCCCTCTTTCCCCTTCCACCACCACCGCCACCGCCACCTCTTCTCTCTTGCTTTCCCCCACTGCCACCGATGACTACGAATCCCACTGAGTTACGCATCGGCACCCCCAAGGCATTCGACGGATCCTACGAAAAATCTCAACACTGGTTGCACGCTGTGCAATTTTATCTCCTCGTCAACAAGGCGGTCTACGACAATGACGACAAACAGATTGCCTTCGCCCTCTCATACATGACCAAAGGGTCTGCCCTCACCTGGGCAGCGATCTTCCACCAGAGCGCCATCTCTGGAACATCGTTTTCCCTCGGAACTTTCGCTGACTTCGTCGCAAAGTTCAACACCACGTTTAAACACCACGACGTCACCGGAAACGCCATCTCCTGGCTATCCAACCAACGAATGGAGAAGAGCAAGAAGAACAACTCTTACTCCCCCTCTTTGATGGAATATATTTCCACCTTCAAAAACCACGTCGCCCTTGCCAATATCTCCGACCCCAATGTCCTGATCGGATACTTCTCCGCAGGAATCCCACCACCACTCATGCGCCGAATCATGTCCATGGACACCGTCCCCTCCACCATCGACGAATGGTACAAGAAGGCCATTGCCTTCCAAACCCAATGGGAGCGGGCTGACGACATCACCAAGAGGAACTCAAAATCCTCTTACCAGACCTACCACCCCTTCGCAAACTCCTCCAACACCAAAACTCACGACCCTAACGCTATGGTCGTTGACACTATCAAGGTCTCCAAGCTTACCCCAGAAGAACGCAAATGCTGCGTTGAAAAGAAACTTTGCTTTCGCTGCCGAAAACCCGGCCACCTCAGTACCGCATGTCCCGCCTTCGCCCAGAAAGGCAACCAGAAGGTACAAAAAGTAAGCAGTGAAGGGTTACCCAAGCTAGAGGAAGTCGACGATGAAGAAAAGGAGGAGGTGGTACAAAAGATATCATTCAAACCTTTGGATTTTTAGACAGGAAGAGTTTCCCAACGCAAACCCTTCCTTCCTCATCGTGCGCGAATGTATTTGTAAAGTCTACACCCACTATGCAAATCCCAGTTCAACTTGTTGTTCCCTCGCACATGATGAAAGCCGTTGAAACAAGAGCCCTTATCGACAGTGGAGCAAGCATCTCCTGTATCGACTGGGGGTTTGTCAGGAAACAAAGAATCCCTACCCAACGCCTGAAAACCCCCATCCAAGCAAGAAACACAGATAACTCTGTCAACTCGAAGGGAGTAATCCGGTTTACTACCACCCTATTCCTCAACATCGGAGGAGTAACCCGCCGTGCCACCCTCTATGTGATGAACCTCAGTAACGAGAACGTGATCCTAGGACTTCCCTGGCTGAAAGACGTCAACCCCTCCATCGACTGGGCCAACAAGACCATCTCCATCAAGGAATCCCTTGACCAGTTGCAAGAACTCTTCCTCTCGTTCTCCACCGATACCAAACGCCATGAATCCCACTTCATACGACCCTCTGTCAAACCCCCACGACACGTCAACGTCAATGCTATCACCGACCAACACCTTTTCGCCTATAACGACTGGGAGACGGAGAACGAATACATATGCCGTGCCAGACAAAACGCGCCATCTACCGGATTATCCGATGCGGATCCCGTTTCATTCCAGCAGGATCACCAATCATCGCTAAGCTAACCACCGCCACCGAACTCGCCGCCGCCGCCGAGAAGTCCAAACCCAAAGCCGTCCTTCCCCCTGAATATTCCTCTTTCGCCTCAGTATTTTCAAAAGAAGCCACCGACCACGTTCCCCCCTCTCGACCCTACAATCATGAAATCAACCTTGACGAGTCCTTTACCCCGAAGATCGGGAAAGTATACCCCCTCTCCCCTGACGAACGCAAAGCCACAGAAGACTTCCTAGACAAAAACCTAGCGTCCGGAAAGATTCGTCCGTCCAATTCCCCCCAAGCCTCGCCTTTCTTCTTCGTCAAAAAGAAAGACGGAGGACTCCGCCCCTGCCAAGACTATCGCTACGTCAACGAACATACCATCTGCGACGCCTATCCCCTTCCCCTCATCTCTGATCTCGTGGATAAACTACGGGATGCCAAGGTCTTCACCAAATTCGACGTCTGATGGGGGTACAACAATATACGAATCAAGGACGGTCACCAGTGGAAAGCAGCCTTCATTACCCATAAGGGGCTCTTTGAACTGACCGTAATGTTCTTCGGACTCACCAACTCCCCCGCCACTTTCCAATGATTCATGAACGACTCCTTCCGCGATATGATTGCTGAAGGATGGCTCATTATCTATATGGATGATCTCCTCATCTACTCCCCCGACACCTCCCTCCACGAGGAGCGTACGAAGCACGTCCTACAACGCATGGCCGAGTTAGACCTCCATTTAAAACTCGAGAAGTGCAAGTTCACCACCGACGAGGTAGAATACCTCGGCATGATTGTTAAACCCGGCCAGTTGGCCATGGACCCCATCAAACTCGACGGCATCGCAAATTGGCCCACACCAACTAAGGTGAAAGATGTTCGCTCCTTCCTTGGTTTCGCCAACTTCTACCGACGATTCATCCCCGACTATTCCAACGTCGCCTGCCCTCTCCTCGACCTCACCAAGAAGAATCTCCCTTGGAATTGGTCCCCTGCTTGCCAATCCTCCTTTGATTCCCTCAAACGTCTCTTCCTTGCAAAGCCTGTCCTCCACCTCCCCGATCTCTCCGCCCCCTTCGCCGTTGCCACCGACGCGTCCAAATACACGTCGGGTGCCATCCTCCTCCAGACTGACTCCAACGGCGACTGGCACCCTTGTTCCTACCTGTCACAATCCTTCTCCCCTGCTGAGCGTAACTACGACATCTATGATTGCGAACTCCTCGCTGTCATTCACGCCCTAAAGTCCTGGCGCCATTACCTCCATGGCTCCCCTTTCCCTGTACAGGTCTTCACTGACCATAAAAACCTCACCTATTTCCGACAACCCCAGGCGCTCAATCGTCGACAAGCGCGTTGGCTTATTGACCTCGCAGACTTTGACCTCAAAATGGTCCACGTTCCCGTTCTATCTCATGATGGGATATGAACCCCGTGCCCTTCCCTCGGTGATCTCCGACACCTCTATCCCTGCAGTAGAAGCCCGCCTTAAAACCCTCTCCACCGCCCGCAACGAAGCCCTCGCCGCTCATGAGCTTGCGCGACAAGTCATGAGCTCCCGCTCCTGAAGAGGTTTTAAACCTTTCGTCAAAGGAGACAAGGTCTGGCTGGAAGCCCAGAACCTGAAACGTCTCATTATCAACCCAAAGTTCACACCTAAACAAGAAGGACCATTCACCATCACCAAAGTCCTTTCGCCTATCGTATACCAACTCCGATTGCCCAAAACCTGGAAGATTCATCCGGTCTTCCACACTTCTCTCTTATCTCCTTATCGTGAAAATGAAATTCACGGCAAGAACTTCCCTGCGCCACCTCCTGACCTTATCAACGGAAAAGAAGAATACGAAATAGAAAAGATCATACGCCACCGCAGAACTCCATCCTCCCGTTCCTTCCTGATCCGATGGAAGGGATACTCCGCTGAAGAAGATTCGTGGGTCCCTGAGCGGGACTTGAAAAATGCCAAGTCCGCTCTCACATCGTATAAGAAGCTCCACCCCTCCGTCTTCCACTTCTAACCCTTTTCTCGCTTCAACCACCACCATGTCCATCAATGCTTCCACCCATTCTACTGTTTCCTCTCTCACGTCGAACTCAACTCCTCCTTCTGGCTGTACTTCTCCTTCGTCTACCCTGTCAAACGCTGGTTGGGGATCTCAGGATATCCCTATCGTCCCTACTCCTCCTGCTGATCACATGGAACATTTGACTACTGTGAACCCACACCCCATCGTTTCCATTGACGTCCCCATCTACGCTCACCGCCTTCGCGAAGGCACACTCGGAGAATCAGAACAAGACACCTTACACTCTTTGCTATATTCCCCCCACATTCACTGCATTCTTGAATCCCACCTCGACGACAACTCTCCTCTCTGGAGCACTACCCGAATCTACATCCAAATCCAACGGCTATGTACCCTCCTCGACCATGCTTCGTCCCCCTCTAGTATCGGCAGACGCTGTAATACCCTCCACGCTATCCAACGAACCATCCAGGAAGATCTCTTCTCTCTCTTCCATCAATTCCATATGCCTGAATTCATAACGGATGTAGAACGATATTCGGCCGAACTGACTGCGGCAACCAACCTGCAGGTTATACCCTCGTCCACTCGACCTCAACCTATCCCTCCTCCTCATTCTCATCACATGCATCGAGGAAGCTCTCACCCACCTCGTCATACTCACTGCCCTTCTCCTCCGAGGTCCCCTTCCCCCATTGAAGACTTTGACTACGATGACGTAGCAATCTCCAACATGACCGGATCCCCTGTAGGATCCTACGCGTACTTCTGACTTGCCCCTTTTATTCGTTATCCTTCTCCAGAGTTTCAGGTTTAGTAGGGGGGTAATGTTACGATTCTTTTCTTTTCATACGTCGCTCGCCTCTCGTCTCTCTTCCGTATCTTTGCACCGTTCTCCGGAACGCCCTCCATCTAAACACAGCTTCCTTTTTACGTGCTGTGCATGGTTCCCTTATCCCGTTTCCACTTGCCTTCCATGGACGTCCTTCTCTTACATGCGTTTACCTCAACGCCACCTCTTCCCTTCTATCGCACTGCCCAAGCCTTCCTTTTATATCCACCTCAGTTTTTACTCTACGAACACTGCTTGGTCCGTGCGCCGGGTCTCCACATACCTAAACGACGACATCTCATGTACTATTTCCTTAACTTGAATCTACTCAATTCACCCTCGATCCCTGGACTTCTAAGAGTCTTCGCGCTACTCTCGAGTGCGCGCTCCTTATATTCACCTTTGAACCTCTAATGCAACTGACTGTTGCTTAGAGCTGCTGTGGAAGCCCCCAGCACCTTTGTCCCTTGAAGACGCCCTTCAAGGATCCCTTGACCCTTCGTCATCTTTGAGTCTACGTTTGCCTCTACCCGAGTCAAGCGTAACAAGTATCTCCCTCAGACAAACCCTTACTATGAACACCTTAACAAGATTACTCTGTCCATTGAGTTGGCTCAAGCTGCCAAAATCCCTGACCAGAAAATCCCTGAATGGCATTCAGACCTCAAAGTTGTGTTCTCTGAGAGAACCCATGATTGTCTCCCTCCTCGCAGACTGTATGATTATACCATCAATCTCAAAGAATTGTTCATTAAGGTCGCTAGGTATATCCCCTTAACCCTAAAGAACAAGAAGCCTGCAGGGCTTTCATTGATGAACACCTTAAGACTGGGTAGATTGTCCCATCTAAATCTCCTCAAGCCACTCCTTTCTTCTTTGTTGCTAAGAAAGATGGCTCCCTTTGCCCTTGTCAGGACTACAGATACCTGAATTCCCATACCATTCGCAATGCGTATCCTCTGCCTCTCGTTCCTGAATTAATTGACAACATGAAGGACTCCACATTCTTTACAAAGTTTGATATCAGATGGGGATTCAATAACATTTGCATCAGAAAAAAGGACCAATGGAAGGGCACATTCATCACCCCTTTCGGTCTTTTTGAACCAACAGTTATGTTCTTCAGATTTTGCAATGGGCCACCCACTTTTCAGTCCTTCATGAACCACATCTTTGCCAATATGATCACAGAACGATGGCTGAAAATCTACATGGATGATCTAGGCATTCACACCCAAGGAGACCTAGCACTACATCATGAATGCACTTGACATGTTTTATTCCACCTTAAGGAACACAGTTTATCCCTCAAACTCTCCACTGGCAAGTGCATCTTCAACGCCCCCCACATCAAATTCCCCAGCATGATTATTGGTCAAGGAAAGATTGAAATGGATGCTGTCAAACTCTTGACCATTAAAGAATGGAAACCACCTGCCTCTGTTAAAGGTGTTTGCTCTTTTTTGGAGTTTGCGAGCTTTATTGCAAATTCATCCTGAATTTCTCTCATGTTGTTGCCCTGCTCAACCTCCTCACCAGGAAAGACCAACCTTGGGCTTGGACCTCTCTTCAACAATGAGCATTCGAAACACTTAAGAACACTTTCTCCTCTGGACATGTTCTCCCATTCCCAATGTTACCTGACCATTCTCCATTATAACCAATGCCTCCCTGCTTGCTGCAGGTGCTATTTTACTCCAGGCCGACACCAATGGTGATCTTCATCCCTGTGCTTATGTATTTCTCTCGTAATTTTCTCCTGGCCAAATGTAACTATGATAATTATGATTGTGAACTCCTTGCAGTCATCCTAGTACTCATGGAATGGTGACAATACGTTCAGGAAATATCTCACCCAGTCGCCATTATCACAGACCATAAAAACCTGTCTTGTATCAAAGACCCTCGCAAATTATTCCAGTGACAGGCTTGTTGGTCTTTCTTTCTCTAGGATTTCGGCCTTATCTGGAAAGTTTTTCCTGGTGCAAAGCTTGCCCCCGCTGATGCTCTCTCTCAACATGATTATGTTGACACCTCCTCCGACAATGCCGATGTCACTATTGCTCCCTTACCTGCAGCCATCAATGTCCTTGACCTCACCCTTGCCCGCCACATCCAATCTTCCTCATCAATGGACCCTCTTGTCTTTCAGCTATCCAAAATCTATCTGATGACACTCCTCTCTTTCTTTGCTCCTCACTCTTTGACTGGACATTTGACAATGGGCATTTATACTACAAGGAATGCATCACCGTCAGCTTGCTCCTCTTTACTTCATTCTATCCATTCATCTCCCCTCCTTGGCCACCTTGGATGCTTCTGGACTAAGGCTGTCATTGAGTGCAATTTCTGGTGGCCAGGCCTCTCTGTGTATGTCAACAACTTTGTCGCTGGTTACTCCATTTGCCAGCAAAACAAGGTCTGCATGCACCCTGTTACCCCTCCTATTTCTTCTATCAAGTCCACCCCGTCTCTTCTATTCAAACAACTATTGGTTGACTTTATCATGGATCTTTCTCTCTCTCACGGTTATGATTCATTGATGGTCATGGTTGACCATGGCCTTACAAAGGGGGTAATCCTAACTCCTTGCTCCAAAACCATTGATCCAAACAGAATTGCCCAAACCCTTTTTTGACCATGTGTTCAAACACTTCGGACTGCATGACATAGTTATTTCTGGTTGTGGTCCCCAATTTGCCTTTGCCTTTGCCAGAGAACTTGCTCGAATCCTCAAATACAATGTACACCTCTCCACTGCATATCACCCTCAAATGGACAAATCAGCTGAACTAATCAAGAAGTCAAGACTTATCTTTGAATATTTTGTGCTAATAACCCTCATCAATGGTCTAAATTTCTCACTTTTGCAGAATTCCAACACAACTTGGTTTCCCACAGCTCAACCAAAGCCTCTCCCTTCTCTCTACTCCTCGGATATGACCCTCACACTTACCCTTTGCTGGGAAAAACCTTTATCCCTGCTCTTGAAAGCCGTCTCTCTTCTCTTGACACTGCCAGAAAGAAAGCCCTAGCAGCACATGAATCTGTCCCGACAGATCATAATAGAATGATCTTTTAGAAAGTCTCCCTATGGAAGGTCAGAGATAAGGTATGGCTGGAAGCCACCAATCTTTGCATATCTTACCCATCTAGAAAACTTGTGCCCAAACACCATGGACCTTTTGAGATTGCTCAGGTACTATCTCACCTCGTATACAAACTCCGTTTTTCTTCCACATGGAAGATTCATGATGTCTTCCAGCCACCCTTCTATCTTCTTATTGTCAAACTGAAGCACATGGTCCTTCCTTCTCCCAACCTTCTCTTGACCTAATTGATGCTGAAGAAGAATATGAAGTAGATCACATTGTTTCTCACAAGGGTACCCCTGGCTAAAGATTGTACCTGACTGCATGGAAAGGTTATCCTTCTTCCGAAAATACTTGGGAACCTAAAAGCAATCTCCACCACACTCCCACACTGCTCTTAGAATACAAAAAAACTTGTGGAATCACCTAAGTTTTTCATTCCTCTTTCTTCCTCTCTTCCTAGAAAGCAGTGTCTCTTCGTGAAGTATCCCCCTAGTGAATGAACTTTGTCTTGATCCCTGATAACTATATTGTTTCTTTCATCTTCAACCTTATCATCTTCTTTGTCTTCTTCACCATTTACTTCCCTATTGAATTTACATCATGTTTTTCCTACCTTTTTACCCATCTTTGCTGCCCATTTGCTCTATGCTGCCATCCTCGCCAACTCCATAATCCTCTGCATTGTTGAGGACCTGCCACTTTTCTGTGAAGACCTGATCAGTCAGGAACTAGTGCTTCTCTTTCATAATATCTCAACCACTCAAAGACACCACACTTTGGCAGCTCTGCAGGACTTACCTGAGAAATTTGGCATTCCTCTCTGCATGACTATTGCTCAACTCCCCAATCACATCCTATTCATTCTCCATCTCCATGGATTCCATACATTCGTTGAACAAATTCCTCCTGCTATCATTCTGATGAGTCTTCCTCCCTATAACAATGGAACAGCATGATCTATATCTAACATAGTCAGAACTCCCTCCACATTGATTTCTGTCCCCCATTCCAGTCCCAGCCCCAACCTCTCCCAATTCCTCCTTGCTCTCATGAATATCCTCCCCTGCTCCCTCAGACACCTTGTCCTCTCTTACAGCAGTTGACCCAGAATATGTATGGTTTGGATAAAGACACCATTGCACACAATCAATCTTTTGTCATGCATATGGGTAACAATAGGCCAGTAATATCTGCCCCAACTAGACTTCTCCATACCTCTGTCGTTCATTGTCCTGCTTCTCTCCTTACCAAGTGTTTTCGATGTCTTGGTTGAGGCCACTATGTATCAAGAGGACTGCCCCCGCTATGTATGCCCCCACTGTAACCTTTCCATGCCTAGACACCCTCAGACCGCTTGTTTGTCTATCCAATGTGACTTTTGCAGTTGTTGGGGAAATAGCGAACAATTTTGTCCTATCAGGATTTGTACATAACATGTGTGATTGAGGAGATCACATTGTTGACAACTGTCCAGTTAATGTTCTTTTCCCAGAGCAGGGTATCCATATTTTTGGGCCTTCCACTTCATCTGGATAGGGATATTCCAAGTGGAGTTTTGATTGAACCTGGAGTTCAATTGTATGAAGGGGGTAATGTTATGATTTATCTCCTCACTAGTGATGTCTCTCTCTTTTCCTTTCTTTGTTGGACTCATCTCCTCTTTGGTATGTTCTCCTACAATTGGATTCACTGTTTGCTTCTTTTTGATTTGCTAAATGTTTCTCTTATTGAACTGTAATGCCTCACACTGTTCATACAGTATTCCTTATCACCGGAAGAGGCTCCTCTATTACTCATCCTTGCTTATGAGTTATCTCTTATCTTTGAACAGCCTTCATAGTTCTAACCAATTCTCCCATATCGGTTATGTGTCCCCTTTTACTCATCATATTCCTACTTGTTCCATGACTTTCTATGCTTATGCATACTCTGGTATAAGTAGACAGCTGCCTGTATTCTATACTTCACTCTTGATCTACGCAATCTAGTGTTCTCTTGCATCCAAAGCATTTGGCTTTGTCCCTCAGTCACCAGAAGTCTTCTTGACTTGATCTTTCTCTTTCTTATTGTCATTTGAAGACACAGTGTCTCTTCATGAGTACCTCCTTCGAGACAACCAGTTTTGCTTTGGCCTACAAGAGTACATCTCACATAATAGTCTCATCTATATATGCATTTTTTCAACCAATGCCTGTTATTGAAGAGGTTGGTGGATGACGCTCACATGTTTTCTCATGCTGTGCAAGGGGTTGCAAGGTCACAATACATCAGTACCTTGACACAACTAATGCATGATCCATCAGGAACATGCGAAAGCATGCAAAGAGGTGCTGGAGGGTGGAAACCTTGAAGGCTGCAGATAGCACTAAGAATACAACTGAAGTCCATGAAAAGATTGTTGGCAGTGTTCTACGTATGGAATCAATCACAGAGGCATTTGAAAGGAAAGGACAAGGAAAGGCAACTTACTCACATAGGCAGCATACATATGCTGAGACCAGGTGAGTGTTTGCTGCTGTGAAACTTGCGGTTTTATAATATAGTACATATACAGGGCAGAGATAGTAAAATGGGTATGTGAGAGCCTACGACCATTCACAATTGTCAAGGATCATGGCTTTCAGTCCTTAATGAAGACTGAACATCCAGAGTACTACATACCCTTTGAATCAACCGTCTCATGTGATGTTTGGCTTGTATTTGCAAGAACCCGAGTGAGAGTATCTAAAATGTTGAAGGTATCTTTCAGTGCATTTATTTAGGATTGTGAGACTCAATGGCCTCACCAGGAATATGATGGTAAATTGAATTTTACCACAGATGCTTGGACTGCACCCAAACCATTATGCACTTGTTGCCTTTTCAGTCCACCTGGAACACAAGGGGACACCATTGAGTTTTTCATTAAATTGTTGAGGTGGCAAAGGTAATGTATTTTCGTGCATGATTACCTTGACTAACTTTCCTTGAGTCTCATACAAGGAAGGAACTTGCAACAACATTTTGACATATTCTTGAAGAGTTTGAGATTGATGAAAAGGTCAGTCCTTGAGTGAAAGTATAGCTAGGCTTGCTTATTTTGGTATAGATCTTGTGTATCACTTGCGATAATGCATCCAACAACAATGCAATGATTGAGCACCTGGCCAACATGCTGTTGGACTTTGGTGGAGTGTCCACACACACACAGTGCTTCCTGTACACTATGAACCTTGTGGCAAAGGCATTGATAAAGGAGTTTGATACCAAACCAACAAGGCATGGTGATATTGGAGAGGAAGTGGGAACCATGAATAACACTGAGGTATTTAGTACTGATGAGGCACAATTGGTAAGGGAGCTTGAAGAGCTAAGCGAAGGTGTTGAGCATGAGGACTTTGTGACCCTCATGGGAGGGAGACTTGACTGAAGAGGAGAAAAACAATGATATTGATGGCTTTATTGATGAGGTCAAGCTCTTGAGCAACCACAAACACCAGGAATTGCTGAAAAGCATTAGACCCATCAAGTTAGCACTGGTGAAGGTAAGATAAAGAAATAATTTACACATCTTTTCTAGTATTGATTTTTGTAACAGATTCGAAAGCTTGCTTACAAGTTCATTCATTCCACCACTAGGCTATTGCCAGCCTGGCAGAATATTCTTCAAGTAATGGAATTGAAAGTCATGAACATGCCATGTGATGTGTCAATTCGATGGAATTCAACATTGGATATGTTGGTGTATGCACTAAAGCATTATAAAGCGGTTAATAGTATCACCCAGGATCGTGTGCTGGGGCTCAGAAAATTTGGGCTGGATGACAAGGAATAGGAATTGTTGGAACAGCTACACAATGCCCTAAAGGTGTGTTCTACTAGATCAACAAAGGCTTTTGTGGCTGCATGGTAAATGTTGGTATATAAAGATCCTGTTAAGACCAGGTCAACTCTAAGGTACTCCAGAGGTCTGGAGTTACTTAGCAGAAGGACGTTGGCTTCACTGTATGTGGTGCACCCTTGTCAATAGCCTAGTCCCAGATTTACATAGTGGAAGACTGAAGATTGTCTGGAGGATACAAGACTTAGCATGAAGGCTAATCTGCGAGTGGACGGAAGATGAAGTCGTCAAGACATTCAAACAGAGTGGAGGAGTACCTTTGATGATATTAGACTAAAGAGTATAAGTCCATAGTGTACAGTTGATATACTATCAGAGAGTACTAAGAAGTCTGAAAGCAGAGCAGTACTCCGGAGGTAAGACTATACTGAACTATGGACACACTGGCATGGATAATACTAAGTAGCGAGAGGAATGGATAGGTTTAGTACAGGTTTACAGGAACAGATGAAGAGAGACTGAAGTAGATATATAGCCCAAGTCCAACAGTCTGGAGGGATAAACAAACCGGAGTTGGTCTGGAGGACCAAAGTTGAACTTGGAGAAAAACTGGGATATGACAGATCCTCAAGGATGCAACACTCTACTTCTCACATGGCTCACCAAACCTTGCAGCTGTCATTCCTGCCATGGATCTTATGGATGAAAAGCTTACAATGTACTCACTCAACCATAAGTACAGCCCTACAATTTGTACTGCCATTGGTCATGCAAAGCAAACACTCAACCAGTACTACCAGCTTATAGACAACTCTGAAGTGTACAGAATTGCCATGAGTAAGTGTTATATTAAGAGGCATAAAGGTACTAAAAGCTGCTTGTAGTTTTACATCCTCGACACAAACTTAGCTACTTCAAGAATGCAAACTGGGAAGAGAGCTGGATTAACACTGCCAAGAAACTTGTGAAGGACACATTTGAGCATTCATACATGGTAATAGAGACCGATGACCATGGTGACTAGGTGAGGTCATTGCAAAGCTGAAAAATGTGAGTAACTGGCTGTTTACCATAGTATGTTGTACATCAACTAATACTTGCATTATATGCAAGACAATATCTTCGACACTATGGCTGCCCTGGTCCCACCCAAATTCTTTGACCTAGGTGATGAGCTTGAGTGCTACCTCCACACTGATGTAGAGCATGTTGTTGATCCTCTGGCATGGTGGAATGAATGGTGCACTGTATACCCAAGCCTATCATGCATGTCATTGGACTATTTGACCATTCCTGGTAAATATTGAACCCTTTATTTCAGCTTGAAGTGTGGTGGCCAGTTCACTGATAATTCTTTTAGCTATGTACATCTATTGATGTGGAACACCTTTTCAGCCATGGCCATCTCACTGTCACACACACACTCTCTTGTCTTTCAACTCAGACTACTTATGTGATTCTATGTTTAGAGGCTTGGAGTTTTCTTACTCTCATCAAGACAGAGGATGTAATGGCAGTGGCTACTCTTGGAGATATGAAGGGCAATAAGGAAGCAATGGAGGATGGTTGGGATAGGATTGTGCTATAGTACTAATGTTACATTTTCATAGTCACATACATACACACGAGAATACCTGTTAGGCAATATCATGGGTACACTCATGGAGTAGTGCACCAGAGTGTTCATAAACTGTTTGTAGTATGTTCATACACTATTCATACACTGTTTATAATGTGCTCGTAATGTGTTCGTCATGTGTTTGTACACTGTTCATACACTGTTCATAATATGTTCATACAATTCATAGATGTTTGTACACTGTTTGTACACTGTTTGTAGTATAATTGCACAGGTCATAAATGTTTATAGTACATATATTCATACACTGCTCACAAATGTTCATAGATTACCTTTTATGATAAGTCATGTTTATAGTGTGTTCATATGCTGTTTGTAGATTACCTTATATGGTAAGTCACACCTCAGGTAATGTCAGAGCAGTGCATCATCCAAGTTATTGTTCATTATACACTGCTCACAGTTCATAGATTACCTTATATGGTAAGCCGCACCTCAGGTAATGTCAGAGCAGTGCATCATTCAAGTTATTGTTCATACACTGTTTATGACTTACCAAATTGCCTACCCATGGGTCATACCCTGGGTTACTTTGCTCTACCCACAGATGATACCCATACCCAGAGCATGGGTATGGATAGACCCTGGGTATGGGTGCGGGTACAACCACCAGTACCCAGGGGTATATCCATGCAGTTGCCTAATATATGTCAACCTACTTACAATATATATGGCCTGAGTGATTGATGGGATGCTTTCCATCAATTATCACTCAGTCTAAGTCCATGCCAGTCAGTATCTGCTCCCAGTCGGTCCCAGCTTCTACCCTATTCTTCAATAGGTTGATGTGGTTGTGTGTATAAAAGTTGCCTTTCTGCACAAGTCACAGCACATGACAGCACAAGCTTCTACCCATTCGCCAGGAGGACATTCTTCATGCTAGGGCAAAGATGAAAGGCTAGATAATGTCATACTTAGCACAGCTATTGAAGAAATATAAGTATACACAAAATTTTGAGAATGTCCTCCTGAACAAATGGCACAACTTTACATTCCTGTCATAGTTGGTTGTATTTGGTTGCCAGTAGATAGTGACTCATGTGCTAAAACTCTGCTTGCCTGATGAGGGAGGCACCCCTGTCAGGGACGGTGGCAACTATTCATATGTATACATACAGCTCACTGCCAAGAATAGATGAGGACTCATATTCTAATGGGTAACTGCTACAACTTTTTGCCAAAGCTTTGAGTTTGAAACACACTAGTACCATATTTTTTATAATCAACTGGTGGTGGTTCATGTGATTGTCTGCTTCTGTCAGCCAGCACTTGTTGTGTTTGGTGTTTGGATTTGCACTGTCAGCAGCCAGAGTATACTCATCATACTTGATTTGAAAATAATAACTGGGGGTTGAACTACTTTGGGTTAGTTTGTCAGGCTTAGTAGTTCAATGAATTCAAGCAGCATGGCAGTTCTCTGGCAAGAACAAACACAACCAACTGACAGTGGTGGGAATGTAAAGTTGTGCCAGTTGTTCAGAAGGACATTCTCAGAATTTTGTATATGCTCATATTTGTTCAATGGCTGTGCTAAGTACAATATTATCTAGCCTTTTGTCTTTGCCCTAGCATGAAGAACATCCTTCTGATAAATGGATGAAAGTCTAATGACAGCACAAAATTTAGTCAATTGCAGTGGAGATTGAATGTCATCCAAGGCTCACACTTCCACTGCCATGCTAGTTGCTATTCTGTGGCAATGACCACCACTGACATGCCCATTGGGTTATACTTGGCCCACTTGTCTCTTGTCATGTTTCCCCTTGTTGATAATGATCTTTGCTCATTCCAGCTCATTCTCCTGCTCAGTCATCTAGTGACCTCTTCAAAGATGAGCTCACCCTCCATCCCATCCATCCCTTCCCACCATACCAACTGATCATCCAGCTGGGCTCCAGCAGCCACAACAGGTAGCATTCCTTTGTGTTCTGGCCAGCATTCCTCCCCACTGTTCCAACTTCCATTCATACCATATGCCACTCAGATCACAGACATATAAAAGGAGGAGAGTCCTCCATCCTGCTTGCCATCACCCTCTTTTGTATTCAACCCCATCATTTACATGTCTGCGATGTATGTTCTTTTTTTTGGTTTCCCAAGGTAAATATTCTCTGTTCTGCTGTTATCCTTGCTTAGTGATTTGTATTGTACAGTTTCATCTCTCACATATGTACCTTATATCTATGATTTTATCACCTACCTCAGCTAGTACACAATTGGACCAGGCTGAGGAAATGAAATGCCTCCTGTCTGCACAGGTCTGGAAGGGATATTGAAGTAGAAAGAATATTTGGTGGGATGTGTGAGGACAATGTGTGAGCTTTCTGGTACAACATATTTCTCCTTGCCAGGTGGTACATTCAGTAAGCCAAATGTTGCCTCTAAGGAGAGAAGTTTTCATCCATCTGAGTCAGAAGAAGCACCAGGGTGGCCAACGCCCCAAAGCTCAAACTCTTTTGGTGTGTTCACAGGGGTGTGATCACCTTAGGCAGTAGTTTTTTCAAGAGGGTTGACCCTTAAGGGGGGTTCTTTGGCAGAGAGAAACTGGCCTAAAAGGGGTCAATCTCTCTGCTGATTCCATCTATTTCCCAATATGTATATTCCTGATGTTTTCTTATTCAACATATCTAATTCATCATTCTTTCTGATGATATTTTGGCTATTCTGGAGGCTAATTGTTGGATTGCAGTAGATGTCTAGAAAGTTGGCAGAGGGTTGGCAGATGATTTTTAAATAATTTGAATGAGCTACAATTGAATTTTATATTATCTCCTTGATCATCCCATTGGATGGCTTATAGATGGCAGCAACAAATAACCAGCAGATGGTTTGCAGATGGTTGCCAAATGGTTTTCAAATACAATGACATCATCCAAGGGCATTTCCAAAAGTGCTCATATTTGCTTCTTTAGATCAGGCACAGCAGTGTTCAGATATGCAGATCAGAAACAATAACATCATCAGATACTCACATAACATTTCCTTATTGGGAGCCTTTCCAAAGATATGTTTTCCATCCTTTTTCCTGCTGTTTCTGCTATCTTTCCTTACTGTGGAGATGTACTAACTGTATATACATGATGTATATATTACAATAGAGACTTTCAATTACTTTCTTTATGTCTTAAAGGGCTCTATAGAGGATATTCCACCATAGGATGCAAAATAAAAAACATATCTGTACTGTTGATATATTTGAATGTAGGCTTAGAAATTGCATGCCCATAGACTGTTCATGTATATCTAGAACATATTACAAGAAGAAGTGGACAGCACAAAAACTGGTAATGATATTTTATATTCTTCTCCTGACCCTTTGTTGGCTTTGGGCCACTGTATCAATGCCTTGGTTGGTTCAGTGAAATATGAAGGACCATCAAAGAACCATTCTATCACTTCTTTGCCATTCCAGGACCCTCTAGACACTTTCAGTGCACTTTTTTCACCTTTTAAATAATAAGAACATAAAACATAAGATATAAAGAATATTTTAAGGGCAGCCATCTGAACCTCTAGTGTACATTGCAATACATTGCTACATCACTTCCTGAGTCTCTTCAGAATGAATTGAAGCTGGAAGGAATTAATTAAATATACCATAAGCGTGGGAAATGAATTGACACCTGAGGAGACTTTCCATGACAAATGTAAAACATGACATTGTGTCTTTCACAACACATCTAGCACTATTCTGAATGATAGATTGAATTCCTTGGCATCATATCATTCTATCATAACCATCAGAATATTGATTTAGTAGACAAATGTTCAAAAATGCAAAAATCTATACTAAATCCACTAGTTTAGGAACAGGTATTCAAAGAATACAGTGGCTCAAAAAAGTGTCCCAATGTTTGCATGTTTTTCACTAAAGTTGATAACCCCTAACCGCATCTAACCTGGGCGCTAACATTTCAGTACATCAAATGGAGTACCTACTCCCGGCTTGCTATGGGTGCAAGGGTTAAGAGATTTGGATAAGATCTGGTGAAATGGCAGTCATTTCAAAATGACATGTCATTGGGACACTTATTTGACCCCAATTTATATTATGGATTTTAGTACTTTGTATGCCCTAAATTTGCTTGTATCACCACCTCAAGTATTCTAGGCATACTCTCAATTAGCTTCTGACACTCCTCAACCTCTATCTTCCCCTACTTTGCCTCAATTCTCTCCCAGAGCTTCCAAACTCCTTTTGCTGGTCTTGCATAGCCATTGGGTCTTTTCTTGAGATGTTTCCAGAGGTACTCAACAGGGCTAAGGTCTGGTGACTGTGCTGGCCTGTCAAGAAGCCTAATCCCTTGAGATTTGAACCAGGTTTGCACCCTTTTGAAGGAGTATTTAGGGTTATTATCCTATTG